>CM050167.1:397615238-397675238 GCA_027410445.1 Discoglossus pictus
GACCTGTGCACGTTACCACGACAGACTCAGACTATGGTACCTGCTGATGGCCACACATCAGGATATATAGTGCTGGACACATATTCAGCTCTTTTTCCCCAGGCTGTTCCTGACTAGCTTCAGGGTAAATTGACATGGAAGGTGTTACTGGGTATATAATGTCCCTGGGTATTTATTTTATCAAGAAGTGCTTATGAGCTCTGGTTTTATGGCCTAAACCAAACAAATAGTCCCTGTATGGGCCTGCCCATTGCAGCATATGCTGACACTGACTGTCAAGATTGTTTTTTTTTAATTAACCTGTTAGTGGTCCCTCTCAAGGAGCATGATACATAATGTTGCTGAAGATTGGTTAGTAGGAGACAGTGCACTCCCTGTACTGAAAAGTACACTGTCTTCATGAGCCGCAGATGGTAGAAACAAGTTTGGAACTATTTGTAAGGTTTTAGGCAGAAAAAAACAGAACATTTATTCACTTTAAATAAAACAGAGTGCATAGAAGTGAAGAGATACACAGGGGTATTATAGGCCTACTGATTTACAGAAACCGCCCATGTCCCTTTAAGTAATAAGCCAAAGTCAGGGACTCTCTGTGCCATCATAGTTCAAGAGGGGGCTCAATCCAACGTCTGCTGATCCCTGCGGTAATGCAGACCCTGCTGGAAGGACACAGAGACCGGACCTGCGCTCAGCCGGGTGCCCGTTATATGATCACCTGACAGGACGGCTGTGTGTAAAGGGGAGCTCATATACAGGACCCCCAAACACAGCTCCAGGGGGAGGGACCCGTACACAAGGACAACATCACGCTGCGTGACGTATACAAGCACGCAGCGTGACGTACACAAGGTCTATCTACCTCTGTCCCGTGCACAGCCCGGCCCGCAACTCAGACTCCCACCTCACCGCCCTCTTTCTGTCACTCTTACCTCGTGCTTTTACCACTTCCTCTTCCTATAATCCGGGTCTCAGGGAGCGGGGCCAACGACACAGCCAATCAGAAGTATCACTTATCGCGCCGTTATAGCAACCACGGTGACGTCACTGGATGCCTGAAGAGCAAGGGTCGCAGGATCTGAGGTGAGCGCTTGAGATGTACCATATGCGGTTGGGGAGGAGGGAGGGCTATGTGTATACATATATAGAGCTAGAGAGACTATACCAAGTGCGAGGAGGGAGGGGGTTGTCTCATGTCCTGCGCTACATGTGAGATACAATGAGCGAGCAGAGAATAGGAAGTAAAGTGACACAGCCCAACAATATACAAAGTGTACCCCCCCCACCTTTTACTGACTGGTATCTTCCTTTAGTATATAAGATCAAGAACTGTGGTGATATTTCCTGTTATTTACCCGCCATTTTGTTGTTATCTGCTGACTGGTTTACACTGGTCCTAAGAGAAGAGTTCTGTGGTGTTCCTATAACCCATCTCTGTCATGGATTTCTGTGAATTATTGACAATGGTTCAAGACCGAGAACAAGCCATAAGTTTCCTACAAGAGAAAGGAATTTTACACAAGCAAAGATATTGCCCTTTAGGCCATGAGATGACGCTCTCCATAAGAGAGAAAGGGACGTGGAGATGTAATAAACGAACATGCCGAACATGTACCACGATACGTACTAATACATGGTTTGCGGGTACTAGACTACCCTTCAAAACGGCCATATTGTTCATGTATTCATGGAGTCACGGGCGCACAACAACTTTGTTTTGTGAGAATGAACTGCATATAAACAAGAACACTTCTGTGGAGTGGAATAATTACATGAGAGAGGTTTGCGCGACTTCTTTGCTGAGCAATCCTTCTGTGATCGGAGGACCGGGCCTGACCGTAGAAATCGGCGAAAGTTTATTTTCTAAAAGGAAAAATAATGTTGGCCATGTATTGCCAGACCAATGGGTTATGGGAGGAATTTGTCAAGAAACTCGCGAGTGCTTCCTTGTTCCTGTTCCAGAGCGAAGTGGCCATGCTCTAATACAAATTATTAAACAATATATTCGACCGGGTACTACGATAGTATCTGATGAATGGAAAGAACACAACCATCTATCTGAAGAAGATTATGTACAATTGTGTGAAAATCATTCACTGAACTTTGTACGAAGTATGAGCACAGGCGCTCCCGCGCAGTCCGAGGAATCCATGTGGGGAACTGAGAAATTTAAGAACAAAACCCGTAGGGGCATTCATAAGAGCATGTTGAATTCGTACCTATATGAATTTATGTGGCGGATGAAGTTGAACAGCGATGATGACCCATTTAAAAAAATTCTTCAAGAAATCGTGGAATATTGGCCCCCAATGTGACATTGCTACCAAATTTGTTGGTATTTGTTTTTCTTATACTGTGTATATTTTTTTTTTTTCTTAAACACTTTCAAAATGAATTAAACCTGAATACAAAGGTATTTAGCGTCTAAAGTGTAATATTATATACCTATCAGAACTCAGCAAATAGTTGTGGCACATAACCCAAAAGGTTAGTTTAGTTAGGTACATTATAAAATACCCTCTTTCAGATGCAAACGAAACATGCTTTGGATCAATCCCTCTTTGGCTGCGCTGCATCTCCTGCAAAGCAGTTAGCGCGTCTAAACACTGTGCCTGAATGCTGTGCCAAAGTACCGGTGTGGTGTATTACAATGTGCAAATGAAAAATTTAAAAAAAGGATGCTAACTGTAGGTTAATCCCAACCCTATGCCTAATTATAACCCCTAACACTATATGCCTAGCCCTAACCCTAAACTGTAACCCCACATGCCTAACCCTAACCTCTAACCCCTATGCCTTACCCCATACCTAACCTTATGCCCAACCCTTACCCCTATGCCTAACCCTAACCACTAATCCCTTTCCATTTTAAAATAGATTACTCCCCTAGAGCAATCTATTTTAAACTAAGTGTAGTACTGCATTGCGGGCGGTAGGTGGTGCTGCAGTGCGGGTGCTTGCGGCAACACGCTCGTGTTGGTGGCGGGGTCGCTCAACACTGGAGTAGCCGACGAGGGAAAGGACATATGCTTTAATATTCTTTTAAATAGAGTGCGTGCAGTTAGAAATCTGGATAAATTCCACAAAGAGGGGCGGTGCTGTCTACTTTGTCTTTGGTCCACAGTTTACAAAAAAGTGGCAGCTGTGGGTAAGCGCTAGTACATTCTGCACAACCCTAAGCAGCTTGTAAAAGATGGGAGGTGCTGCTTACCAAAAATAGGGAAAGGTCACAAATCTAGCGGATATTATGGGTTTGTAGTTATTCAACAAACTTGCTGCCCTTTTGTGTTAAATATTGGCCTTCACTGATCTAATGGCTTCCACATTAAATGTCTAAAGCACAGCATGCTTGCTTGGAGACTGAGATGGGTGCTCTGTCAATTGCTTTTTTCTGTTCCGCACTGCATAGAGGTTTTCTGTCATCATCGGAAAGGGATTCCAGCCTTTGTCACTTTTTTCACCTGCCCTTACTCTGCACATGCTCAGAAGCAGCGGCCACAAAGGGAGCATCCTTCTTCCCATGCTCTATCCCCACACATTTATGCACTTGGCAGTAAGGATGACAAGCATGTCATCCTCTAGGCACAAGCAGTCAGCCAATTAATGGATTCTACCGCTTAGGTGAAGAGTATGGACCAAAAAAAAAAAAAAAATGACCAATGAATGGATCCAACCTTTTAGGTCAAGAGGAGGTACAAGCTGGTCTGTCCAATGAATGGATTTCACCAGTTAGGACCTCTCCTCTGCTGGCTTCTGTGCATTATTGCTAGGGAGATCTGGGCAAGTTCGTAAGTGACTCTGTCATAAGCACTGAATAGCAAAGGGTTTTAGTGCATCATGTTTCCTCACAATGTCTGCAGAACACAGCAATAAGTAGAGATGAAGTATTAGGTATCCCTAATGTTAGGATAATGTTCTGCTCCCATTCCTCTGAGCTCAAGAGCAAAACAGTACATACAGCCTCATCAAATTACTCCTCGTTCCCACGGCCCTCGCTAAAGGCCTTGTAGAGCTGTTAGCGAGGGCCAATTCCTCAAAATGTTCCTCGCACCGACTTAGCGAGATTATGGCCCAAAACGGCTGAAAATAGCTCTGAGGAGAGCTACGTAGAATACGCACAACTCAATCTATGGAGTGAACCTCGTCCCTCGCTAATATCCCAATGAGCAGAAAAAAGTGACTGCTAGCCCTACGGATCCTATACGTGTTGCCTCGCAGCAGCCCGACCCCCCCCCCCCCGTTCTATTGCTTCCCCCCGCACCCTAAACACTCCCCCATGCTGCAGTGTTCTATTTAGGGACCCCCTCAGCCTCCCCTCATAAACCCTTGCAGCAGGGGTCGCTGCTCTGCAACGCGGCACAATATTAGCCAATCCCGGCCGGTGGGTACAGTAATTACCCCCCGCGGCATCTAACATTAAGCCTTCTCTATGCTGGAGGTCTCAATCGGGACCCTCAAAGTGTCCCCATGTTAACCACTTGCAGAGGGACCCCCGCTGCATTTAAAATTAGAAATTTCCCCCCTTGCGGGTCCTTAAAGGACCGTAAAGGTCCTGAAAGGACCCACACTAAAATAAAATATTACCCTCTACCGCGGGGGTACTATAAGTACCCCCACAGGCACCTACAATTAACCCCATCACTCATGGGCTCTATACAGAGCCCCATGAGCCCTTAATTAACCCTATAACTCATGGGGCTCTATACAGAGCCCCATGAGCCCATAATTAACCCTATCAGTCTCGTAAGGGTCTATATAGACCCCTATAGGACACTAATTAACCCCTATAATAACACCATAAGTGCCATGAGCGTCCTCCAGGGCCCTCATGACACAAAGTCTAAACGCTACACTATTAACCCTAACTATACCCCATTAACCTCTTAACCCTAAGTATACCCCGTTAACCCTATCTGGACACAATAACCCTAACTGGGCCTATCTAACCCTAACTGTACCTATTTAACCCCATCACTTACAGACCCCCATAAGCCTCCATCTAACCCCATCACTTATGGAAGTCCAATAGGTACAGACCCCGTATGCCTCTCTTTAACCCAATCAGTCCCATAAGGGTCTATGAAGACCCTCATGGGACAATTAGAACCCTAACAATAACCCCATAAGTGCCAAGAGGATCCTCCAGGACCCTTGTGACACTAAGTACAAACACTACACTACACTATCCCCTCCCCAATAAACCACTAAATCTAAACTAACCCCCCTCTACCCCAACCTATTAACACTTACACTACCTACCCCCTATTGAACCCCCCATCCCACTAATTACACAAAATAAAAAAAGCTAAGTTACAAAAAAAAAACATTACAACCCCCACTACAAAAAATAAAAAAACAATTACACACCTGAAAAGAAAATACATATATATATATATATATATATATATATATATATATATATATATATATATATACACACACACAAACCATTACAATACAGCAATATATACATTACAAATATATACCAATAACCCCTTAACTACAATACATGTCCCCCTATCTACATTACATATCCCCCTGACTACAAAATATTACGCCCTATATATATCACATAACCCCCTATCTAAAACATTACCCCTATCTATAAAACATTACACCTATCTATAACACATTACCCCCTATCTATTAAACATTAACCCTATCTACTTAACATTACCCCCATCTATAATACATATCCCCTTATCTATAATACATTAAACCCCAAATATAACTTAGAATAAATAAGATTACTTACCTTTGCAGATGTCCCTTCAGATCACACCACCAGCAAAAAGGAAACATCAAATTAGTACAAAATTATTCACTACATAGAATAAATAAACATTCTAAAAACAGTATTAAACTTACCTTTCCAGCATGTCCCCATCCATCTTCTTGTCTTCTCCGGCTCGGCCCCTGGAAAAAAGAACCGTCACATTAGTACACACATACATAAATAAACAATAAACATTCTAAATGTAAAACTTACCTGTCTGCAATGTCCCATCCTCCTCCTCTTCTGCCCCTGCTGAAGAATCCACGCTCTAAATTTTATTTTATTTTTTTTTTAAGTAAGGGAGCTCCTCCCTCGAGGAGCTCTCCGATGCTAATGAGGCTTCTAGGCCTTCTTCCGGTTAAAAAAAAAAAAAATGGCGCCTTCTGATTGGCTTAAATATGATTGACAGTCATTTCAGCCAATCAGAATGGGATACACCCCTATATCCCATTTTGATTGGCTGATAGACCTGCCAATCTTTTTTAAACCTATTGCCTTCAGCCAATCAGAATGAGATACACCCCGTTGTAATTGGCTCCAGGCATCTGTGTCTGGCTGCAGTCTAATTGACAGTTACAGCCAAGGTTACTGCTGCAAGGGGTTAATGTGGGGACACCTCGGGGGTCCCAATGGGGACCCCCAGCATGGGGGGGGTAATTTTAGGTGCCGGGGGTTACTTGGAGTACCCCCACAGTAGGGATTACTTGGAGTACCCCCACAGTAGGGATTATGTTTAGAAACTGCTGCAGAGGTCCCAATTGGCCAATTGATGAGGTGTGAAGCCTGCAAGATCATCTCGCAGACTTTTCGCTTCTCCTGTCAGTTTGACTAGGTCATTGTGAAACGGCCGTGCTGCAAGCTCATACGCTGCTAGCCGCAGGTCTAATTTAATAGCGTCTGTAAACCGTCATATTTCTAGCTCGCAGCCCTAACGTTCAAACCTCGTTAGACCGTTTTTCTAATTTAATGAGGCTGATAGTCTCTTGCAGAAAGCTAATGTTCACTTTGTAACTATTCACTTTTGATATGGCAACCTACAACAACACTTCACTTCAAGATTCTCCCCACTCAAAGCTGTTTTTTTACATCACAAACAAATTGTTTCCTAAACAATAAGGTTACATTTATTAAGTTACTGATTAACCGTACAATCTGTGTTTGAAGAAAATAAATTAAATGTTGCTTTTAAAACTTAAATTTTGTCACTTCCAGCAGATGTTCCATCCAATCACTGTGAGGTGTCGGGAAGATAAAAGAGGAGCTGCCCAGGAAGCTGTCCTAAAGTACTAGGTGTATGTTTGCCTACAATAGCCACTCCAGGGAAGGCGTCGGATAAACAATGTTATCATCACAATGGACAAAGACTTCTATCGTGACAGTCATCTTGGGGAGAGAGTCTCCTCCTGGGCACTTGATGGTGAGTGGAGAAAACAAGATCTGGTAAAGTCTAAACCAGTAAAGTTCACTTGTTAGTCTTAAAAGTTACATTGATGAGTATTATTCTTCAAACATTGATTTTATTACGAAGTGGTTATTCGATAAACACATGAAGTCCTATTGTATGAGCTGCTCTTATACTTTAAGGAGTAAGGAATGCTTCCTATTGTCTTGTTTTGTATAATTTCTGCTATCTTTGGGCTACCGTCATCTCTTACAGACGTGATCAGCTTTTCCTGTGTTTTCTATTTCCTTTTTTTTTTGCATCAGGAAGTTTTGTATTTTTTCAGTAATTTTGCTTTGTAAGGTTAATTGTGCAGAAGAAGGTGCCAAAGTGTCCATGTCCTGCCAACACAAAAGGTGCAATCTTTCTTATTCTGTCTTCTGCTTGTTTTTTGCTGAATTTCTTGGCAATCTGTGTTTTGTGCTGGTGATGGAGAGATACTCGTCTCTAATTCCCTGGTCCAGCTGAGGGTGGTCAGTGGCCTCCTTATACATAGACATGGCTTTGTGTGGGTGCTCCAGGTTTAATTTCCTATTTACAGTCTGTGATACATGTGTGAAATGATTGAACAGTATGTGGTATAGTTAAGGGATCTTAACATATTATATTAACATAATTAGTGTAATGGTTAGAGGTTGCATATGACTTTAACACTGATAGAGGTTGCATATGGCTTTAACACTGTGTCAGAGTTGTTTTGCTCAAAGAACCTTGAAAATATGCTGAATCTTGAGACATGCTGTGAATCAGTTCTTCTATATATTAACAATTGGTGGGGGCGCAGTATTACGCGCCGCCACCTCACTTATAAACAAGTACTGCGCAGGTGCGATGCTTGACTAATGGTAAGCGCGTACACATTGATTAGCATGCAGTGTTTAAAAAGGCGCTTATAGGGTAATAAAGGGCAAATTTGGCAAATTGCCAAAAGTTTCAAAATTAAATATCTGGACTTTCCAGAATTTGATTGAGAAACGACCACCTAAATAGATAACAGTAATCAGAGGGGAACCTCTGACCCCAATATTTAGCAGTTGGCACAGTGCCAAATTTTTTTAAAAGAAAAGATAAAAGCAAGCTACTTGCTGTAGAGGTTCCCGGCTGGTCCGGGGAGCCTTACAACATTGTAGCTAATGAATTAGCAAACCATGGCTTGAGTGAAGCCTGGGATAGTAAGCTTAAAGGTATAGATCCCATCGATATTGTGCAAATACTCGAGGGAGTCCCCGTAAAGACGGGTGATGTGGTAAGCGTGGCCAGGAGATCATGGATCCTGGCTACGGCTTACCGAAGGGCCCATCAGGCATTAGTAAAAGAGAAACTAATTGAGTCTGAGGGTCGTAGGATAATGTTAGAATGTAATGTAAACCTATTAAAGGATAAATTAGATCATTACCAGACTGTAGCTACCAAGGCAGCTGTAAAGGTAGCTCAGACTAAATATAAAAAGAGAAGAGGAAGGATTAACACCGGTAAAGTAAAAAAGTTGATAGCTGCCACTACTGTGGATTGGGATCCCGATGTATGGGATGGAGATGTTTTGGATACATCTTCCGATTCGGACAACTGGGACGACGGTCCCGGAGGTCCGCGTTGTCCAGACTCAGAAATTGACCCTCCTATAGCTAGAGCTAAACCCATTAGCCGTAGGAGACAGATCACTGATTGGGGACGAGATAGTCAGCCAATTGTAGGGCGAGGTGGTCAGATGTTGCCATTAATAGGGCTGGATCGGAATCTCCAAAGGAATGAAAAAGGGGAACAGTTAGTGATGACTGAGCTGGTTCCCCATGTCAAAGAAAGGAAAGTTATGGAGGATTTTACACAGGCTGAAATCTCTGATATATTAGTTTAAACAGAAAACCAATGAAAATGATATAGAATGGTTAGTTTGACTATTTGAAGGGGGAGCAAAGACAGTAAGTCTAGATCCTACGGATGTGGGGAAGTTTGTAACTTTATCACAAGACCCCGTGATATCTAGGAGCATTAAAACTTTTTCCAATACAGACAGGACAAAAAAGAAAGTGAAACTTTATTTGGGATAATAGTAAGTGGGGTATTAGATAAATACCCAAATGAGGTGGATATCCCAGCTAATACTAAACCATGGTTTATGTTAAGGGATGGCATAGAGAGGGTAAGACAGGAAGCAATGCGAGCTTCCTTGTCTGCACTAAATGTAATGGATGATTACACGGATACTAAATTAACTGCTGGTATCCGTACTAAGATATTGAAGACAGCTCCCACACCATATCGGGCAGTAATGATGACATTGTTGCTGTCCCTTATGGATCAGCCCCTCTCAACTCTAATAGATAGAATGAGGGAACTTCAAGATATGGGAGACTGGGATCATCAAAAACTTCCAGAATTCAGAGTAACCAGTGAGGCCTTCTGAAACCAGGATGCAGGTAAAATTTGGGGCTAAAAAGAAAAAACAATAAAAATACGGTATGAGGGACCAATAGAACAGAGAGGGAGGGAGAGAGAGGGAGAGCAGTTAGCAGAATGGAACGTTTGTTTAACTCCCAAGCAGATGCCACTGCGGCAATTTCGGTGGTTACTGAAACCACTACACAAACTGAGGAATGGCTTCAAAATACGGCCATTTGGGCACATCAAAAGAGCTGTCATTTGGGAGAAAAAGCCACTTACAGGTGGGCTCAGGAGAGAGGTGTGCCCATAACACAGGACTTAATAAAACACATAATAGCCAAATGCCCCCATTTGTCAACACGTACAGAAAAGAGAAGTCCCTCATATAATAATGGGACACATAGGCCGAGGACAGCTCCCGGCACAGATTTGGCAAATGGATTTTATAGGACCGTTACCTGAGAGCAGGAGATGTAAGTATGTATTTACTGCAGTAGACACATACTCAGGATTGATGATAGGCTTTCCTTGCCAGTCAGCTACACAATGAAGTACTCTCAGGACACTAGAGATCATTACTCAATATTATGGTACCCCTTTACAGGTACAAAACTGATAATGGGTCACACTTCACCGGTTTGACGGTGAAAGAAAATGCTTTGAAACATAATATTGAATGGGTATATCACATGCCACATTATCCTCAGGCAGTAGGCCTGGTAGAAAGGATGAATGGAGTATTAAAGACAATGCTTAAAAAGATGACAGGAGGAGAATCTTATGGGCAGTGGAGAGATAACTTGACAGAAGCATTACAAGAGATTAATAATCGCCCCATAACAGATTCTACTACTCCTCTAATGAGGATGTTGACTCCAAACTTGACTATCAAAGCAGCAAAACTTGATAGTGTAATTTACTGGAAGCTTCATCCAGAAGCCGCTTTACCATATAGGGGGACCCCTGTAGCGTCTGGATTGGATTTACAATCTATAGACACAGTAGTGATTAATCCAGGACAGATTAGAACATTGCCTACAGGGCCATTTTGGCCAAATAGCAACTCGCTCCAGTTTTGCATTAAGAGGGGCAGTAGTGGTAGGAGGAGTAATTGATGCAGATTACCAAGGAGAAATCAAGGTAATAATGATTAATTTGGGGGTCAGTGACCTCATCAGTAAATGAGAGCGAATGGCTCAAATGTTGTTAATACCTATTCACCTAGCGGTAGTAGAAGAGGGCACATCCCCCACAGAGTTAACTGTCAGAGGAGATAAGGGATTTGGCTCCACTGATACTGTAAATGTGGGAGCCAAGATCTGGATTCAAAACCCACAAGGACCTCCTTCCCCAGCTGAGGTGATAGCAGTAGGGAAGGACCAAACTTTGCTAATAATGCGTCCAGGTGTAGAAAAATGGGAATATGATCCACAGGAAAAATGTTATTTGCGAGAATAATCACGATTGATCTCTTTGTAGAAACACCTTACCATCCTTCAACGGTCTGTGATCCTTGGCATCCTCTCCGCTGTCTTATTGGTTATGCCAGGATGGACGTGGACTCCCGGGATTCAGGTGACCCAGGACAACTCCACGCGCCTTACACGATAGGGGTGGAGAAATGATACAAAGAACCAGAAGCAAGATAACTACACCTGTGAGCCGAACAATCGTTGTCACTTTGCTAACATCACGTTTGACGGCACTATGTGGGCCGGACCAACGGTAGCTGGAGCAGGAACGTATCGTCCCACTTTTGCTTTACACCATGACAATGGGACTGTGAATGTTTCTTCGGCAGTTGCCATTGCCTGTGCATCTCAAGGTAAAGATTTTGCTCGCCTTGAGCTTAAAGACAAGTTAGAAGTAATGAAAAATGCCTCTAAGGACCTAAATGGTTCCACCTTTTGGACTTTTTCCTTACGAAATGTTAGTGTTATGTTTTGTATCAACGCCACCACGATAACAAATAGGACTTGGTGGGCACAGTATATGGTGTTTGTCAATATGGACACTACTGTGATTGACACTGGACATGTTAAAAGACTACCGTCCACTTGTGAAAAGGTAGGGACGGCTGCTCGAAAAACTGTTATTCATGCTGAAGTTATATTTCCACGTGCTTCTAAATGTTCCAAGCCAACCAGAGTTAAACATGCTTGGTATGACACTTTGCTTGGTGGATATGGAACAGCAGCCGGAGTATTGAACAGTTTGGACATTGAGACTTTAGCAAAAATAATGTATTCAGTAGGAAGTAAGGTTAATGATGCGTTAACTTTGCAAGCTAAATGGATGCCTACTATTTGGCGTCTGTTGCAATTATCAGCAGGTAATGATGACATGATTAATAATCTGCTACAAGAAACTAATCAGTTTAATGGACGTTTTGATAAAAATGTTACTCTCTTTGTAAATTGGACTGTTTGTAATATGAGAGTATTGTGGGAAGAACAACAAAAGAGAGTAATGCAAACTAAACTTATGACAGTAAACGAACAGGTTTGGAGGACCGTTTTTAATGACAGTATTGATAAAAATGATTGGGTGCATTTAGATGCCCCTAAGATGGTATGTAATGATACTAACTGCAAAGATATAATTGTATTATACAATGTAACTAAGATATCGATAATGTGTACATTTATAGTATTGCCTTTAATGATGGGTCCTCCTAGTGAAGTACATTATTGGGTTCCTACATTCTATGGTACTTACATAGATTCACGAAATGTAACCCACGATTTATCATTTTGTATGGAAACTTTGCAAGGAAAGATTTGTAAAATGCAATCAAGTGTATATGAACCGTGTTTATTACGTAACACTATTAATGTATGTAAATGGACTATTTTGCCCCCGACTTATCGATGGATGGTGGAGGTTGCTCCACAGGTAATATGTGTAGCCAGAAATGAGTCAGTAGTGCCAGGAATGGTAACACCATTTGTAGGTTGCCTTCATAACCTTTCAATGTTTTCATGGGAAGGTGAACACTTTATACTCACTGCAGATAGCGGGACTAGTGTCACTAAAGATTGGGATCCATTACCATTGGGGGTCGATAATAGCCATTTTGATTTAAATAAACTGTATGCGCTAATAAATGCTTCAGAAGAAGTTAGGGCACATATTAAAAGTCTTAATCATAGTATTGCTTCGCATCTGTTGAGTACTACTATAGTAGCTGGAAAATTGGTGAATATTGGATCCGCAATTAAGGATGCCACTTCACATCATTGGTGGGACTTATTCACAGGATTGTCTCCTAGTGCAACACAGATGTTAAATTGGATAGTACACCCTTTGTTGATCTTGGCTGTAATAGTAATTCTGTTGTCAATTTGGAATTGCGTTATAGCCTACAAGTCATTTTGCAGAAAACCTAAAGTGTTAATGGTAACATATGGCATACCTCAAACCATTAAGGACCGAATGTGATACATGTGTGAAATGATTGAACAGTATGTGGTACAGTTAAGGGATCTTAACATATTATACTAACATAATTAGTGTAATGGTTAGAGGTTGCATATGACTTGAACACTGTGTCAGAGTTGTTTTGCTCAAAGAACCTTGAAAATATGCTGAATCTTGAGACATGCTGTGAATCAGTTCTTTTACAATGTAACTATGTATTAACAATTGGTGGGGGCGCAGTATCACGTGCTGCCACCTCACTTATGTACTTAAGTACTGCGCACGTGCGATGCATGACTAATGGTAAGCGCGTACACATAGATTAGCATGCAGTGTTTACGAGGCACTGATAGGGTAATAAAGGGCCCTCACGAGCTCTCACGTCACATGGTAACTAGTACGCAATCACAAGGCATGAACAGGAGAGTGCACATAGCTTTTGTGCAAGCACATAGGCTTTAGAATACTATTTAATAGAAGGGTTATTCCAGGGGAATTCTGGGGATTCGGCGCGCACTTTAGTGACTGACTGATTGACTTCAAGTTGTTTCCCGGTTCCCCTTGTGATCAAAGGAGTCCCCCGATCCTTGGTTGAAGCTACAATAACCGTGATGTATTGATGCTTACTCATTGACTAATTCATATATGTATATTAATATGCATGTATTGTACTAAGATGATTAATGCTTATTGATTATTATATCTTAATAAATGGTTAAACCGTTATCTGTCTAGTATATTTACCCCTTTTGGAGGAGGGTGTGCGGGAGGTATGCTAGGCCCCTTTTAGGGACCTTAATTTTAGACAGCATAACAAGTCGTATTTGACCAGTGGCTTCCTGATGTGCTGACTGCTCTTTTACATGGCCAGGGTGAATCTCCTTGGTACAGTTGAGGTTGATTAGTAAGTTCCAGACTGCATGTACACTCTGTATGACTCTGTATTTACTGCCATGGTTGAATCTTCTTGGTGTCAGTGGGTTCTAGATTATATGGGCACTTCTCATAACACTATATTTTCAACACAGGATGATTATCCTGGTACATGTGAGGTTGGTCTGTGTGTTCCAGATTATGATGGACCAGTCATGGGTTTTGGCAATTAATACGGTGATATTATGAATATCAATAACCTTTATTAATATTAATAAAAAATTACATATGTTACACATTTGCCAATTTCGACTAATTCCGAATTCTTACTACACAATATATTAAGAGCATTGGCCTCATGAAATAAATAGAACTGTATTATGTGAGAATATATTTATTATAGATGAATATAGATAATAATTCAGTATATTTTAATATAACTAGATAGTGTAAAGAATAGTTACATACATATCAAGGTACAGCAATAAAATGTAAATATTAATCTTATAACATACCTAGTCCTTGTACTTGATTTCATCAAATCAATGGAGGTCTGGATCTTTTCTTATATTAGAGGAGAAAGTCTTGGTATATAAGTGTATAGATTCCTTTGTCAGTAATCTGTGAAGGTTTCTTTGTAGAATGCATTTTTAATTATATGTTTTGGGAAAAATTCCAATAATATCTGTTAGAATATTTTTCTTAAATTACCAAAGTTTCTCCCTGGGGTGTGTCTATCCAGGAGTTTGTGTTTGTTGAGAGGTGCATGTCCTTTTTCCCTACATGTTCTTGATCCAATGTCCTCCTCCTCCCTCTTTTGTCCTTTTTAATTATACCCACAACTTCATTTGCTTATCAGAATTTCCAATCAGGCTATGTATTTGGCAACCAATCAGAAATCCTTATGATGTCACAACATATTTAACTCTTAATAGGATGTATTATTTTCTACAGAATTATTAGCGTCAATTAATTTCAACCTTATCAGTCGTAAATAAAAAACGAAAAAAGACATGGTTAGCAGGTTAGTGATAAGGAGTGTCCGTTATGTATATCAAGAAACACACAGAGAACTGGCAGGTAAAAATAATGAACATAAATGGACAACATTTAAATCCGTACTAAATATACATACACATCGGCATATACCATGTGGGAATAAAAGTAAAAGGAGTAAATTACATCCAACGTGGCAAGGAATTCAACAAGGCTTGCAAAAGGGCTATTAGACTGGCTAAAATAGAGAATGAAAAATGAGTTGCAAATGAGAGTAAGACTAACCCTAAAATATTTTTTAAGTATATAACTGGGAAGAAGTCGAGGAAGGAAGCTATAGGAACATTACAATGTGACACAGGCCATCTTACAATTAGTGACCAAGAAAAGGCAGATGAGCTAAATAGGTTATTTTCTTCTGTATATACAAGGGAGGTACCAGTGGTTGGAACACGGCAACATAATGGGGCTACACTACCTTCACTAAATAACTGGTTAACGCAGGAAGAAATCCAAAAGAGGTTGGAAAAAATAAATGTCAATAAAGCCCCAAGTCCTGATGGAATACATCCAAGGGTACTGAGGGAACTAGGTTCTGTAATAGCCAAACCATTATATCTAATTTTTCAAGATTTACTCAACACTGGGTCACTACCAGATGACTGGAGAAAAGCGGAGGTGATACCTATATTTAAGAAGGGGGCAAGAGCAAACCCGGGGAATTATAGACCTGTAAGCCTCACTTTAGAAGGGTTAATAAGGGATAATATACAAGAGTATGTCTATTCAAACAGCATTATAAGTAGGAGCCACATTTGGAATATGGAGTACAGTTTTGGGCACCAATTCATAAAAAGGACATTTTAGAACTTGAAAAAGTACAGAGAAGGGCTACAACTAATAAGGGGAATGGAGGGGCTAAGTTATAAAGAAAGACTAACCAAATTAAACTTATTTTTTCTAGAAAAAAGGCGTCTAAGAGGGGATATGATTACCCTATATAAATACATCTAGGGTCAGTATAAACATTTGTCAAGGTAGCTTTTGTGCCAAAATGTATTAAACTGACAAGAGGACATCCTTTGAGGTTAGAACTATTCTACCTTAAAGAAAGAAAAGGTTTCTTCATAGTAAGGGTGGTTAATCTGTGGAATTTTTACCATGGGATGTGGTGACAGTGTATTCAATAGATAATTTTAAAAAGGGATTGGATATATTTTTAATTAAAAAGGGCATTCAGGGTTATCCTGGTTAATTACAGAGGGAGTATTGATCCAGGGAGAAATTTGATTGCCAGTATCTGGCGTCAGGAAGGAATTTTTTTTTTCCCTTTTGAGACAATTGGCAAAGTTTCACTTGGTTTTTTTTGTTTGCCTTCCTCTGGATCAATTAACAACTAATCTGCATATTGCAGATCAGAGGAGATCTTAAAAGGTTGAACTTGATGGGCTAAAAGTATTTTTTCAACCTCAATTACTATGTAACTATGTAACATTTATGTTCTGGGAAAGAGACATGATGTCTACTAAAACTTAGGAGTATTCTATTATCGTAAACTTATCTTCTCCAATTATCTGAAGAATTTCTTAGGTAATGTATGTTACAGAACAAAGAAGCATTAAGAATCCCCTTTCAGTGAGAACATAGAATATATCTTTACACAGATATTATCCAAATGGAAATCCATGTATGTATATATGTATGTATGTGTGTATATATGCATATAAAATATTAATACATTGGATATAAAAGATAGGTTTATTATAGGATTAATATATTAGCTTATAATACCCATATAAGATTGGATGTTATTCATACAAAAGCTCTGACAGACCCTTCTCATGACTATGTGTTTACAGCCCGGGTTGCATTTCTCTGGTACAGTTGTGGTTGATGTCACGACCCAGAGACGAGGCACCTTGTGCACCTCTAGACTCTACTTTAGCTTACAGGAGCAATCTCCAGGTTGTGACTTTATTTTCATCTCAGCACCCAGCATACTTATCCAGATCAGAATATCATTCATGGAGAAGCAGGAAAGTCAGATCCCTTAAGTAGGATTTCACATTATACAAGAAATGTCTGGTAAATTGCTCTTTCTGGTTTTATAATATTATTTGTTTATATGTGCTATTGGGGAGGGAAACATCCATCATATTTCACACAACAATAATGCTAGAAAACGAATGCACAAAAATAAATAAGCATCAAGATATTCAAATTAATCACTTTAAAAAGAACATTGAATTTCCATTTTTATAGCCTTGATGTCAGCAAACAGTGTTGGAGTCCCAAATAACAGGTTAATGGTGGGGTTAAGGGGGGTCCCATCCTGCCCCCATGACCGTTGATCAGGGGTTTCCAGATTACATGTTCACTGCCCTGGTTGCATTTGCCTGCTGCAGTTGAGGTTGGTCAATTGCAAGACATATAAATAGATACCATGATAACAACAAAAATCATATAGCATTTATAGCTATTCATAGAGTAAAGGTTGGACCCAGACATGGAGACATAGATAAGAGACTGCTACAACTTGAGTGGAAATGGATTTACCACCTACAATCCCAATCTCCGAAATGCTTAAATGAGGGCTTTTCTTATAGTGCCTTCCTTTAAGTTATAAATAATAGCAAGCTGTACCAAAAAAAGTGTCTAGGATGTTAATAAAATATCATGTATACACACTCATATACTACAGTTAAAAGATAGCATCAGAATAAGCAACCAGTTAATACCCAAAATGAAAACAAAGCATATTTCTTTGTAAACCAATAATTAATTTAGTTAGTACTGTATTAATATCAAGTAAGTTAAAAACCAAGTTACACAAATATATAATTAAAGAGAAATGCAAGCATATATTGAAAAGGATCTATTATTAATTATTTACCAAGTGAATTACATTAATATTTGAACGTAATAATTATTAATTCCCTATGAGTCATATACGTACTTACATGTTAAGCAATAAAATATATACACAGTTATTTTTAGCAAAAGCTCTTGTAATGTAGCAATGCCTTATAAGCAGTACACACTTGTATAAAATTACATATTTTATTAACATTCTTTTCATAATTAAAATATTTTTGGTATCAGCGAAAAACTACTACCTATAAGTAGGTTGTAACGGAGCTGGAACACGCAGTCCAATATCTCCGCTGGTATACGGTAAAATACCCAAGAAGCACTACAGTCTCACCATCCCTGACCTCCCATATTGGACGACACACAATTTGGGAGTCAAATGAATACTGACTTTATTTTGTTATTGCAGAAATATTTATACCCATCTCTTCCCACAGGCAATACACATGCCCATATTTGGCCGCACAATACACATAAAGAGAACAATAGGTCTGGTCACACCTCCCTGGCAACTTTGATACAATCAGACATTGATTCAATTACACTTCTTTGTTCTTATCTGAGAATGAAAACACTGTATACAATAGACTTCCTTTATCTTATGCGGAGTCGCTGTAACAGGATTATCTCCCATGCCAAGTAGCTGCAAATGTCTGGGACAATATTCTGCAGAGCATCAACCAACATACATATAGTAGGATCATATTTTAACCATAATAATCATAAAACAGGGTAAAACAGTGATGGGTTCCGCTACACACCTCCCCCGTGACCATAAGCCGGCATACACGGTCTGATCCCAACGGATCGGCCTGGGGATGTCCGGACAAAAGTATTTGTTGGTCAATTCTCTAGTTTGACAATCCATCAGCATTACTGCAATTCACATTTACTCACATTTCCCATATCCCCAGATAGCTGGGATCTGAGTACACAAAAGTACCGAATAGCGCTCAGATCCTCTTCACACAGTTCAATTGCCATGTAGCTAAAGTCTTTCCCATAGTCTTTCATTATATGAATGGGCTTCATGGCACAGTTATCTGGGGTATCATGGTTCACACAGGGCAAGTACAGAATGACCCCCCTGTATGTAAAGGGCCAGAATGAGTGACATACACTCTGGTATGGCCGAACACTGGTTCCAAAGGGCAATATGTACCAGGGCCATAGTCGCAGGGCAGGAGGCTGGCAAACAGTCCTCTCCAAGCCAAAGTGGCGAAGGGCACTTCGTCACACATCTCCCCTTTGGGGGGAAGTCTAAACAGGCACCTGGATATTTCGCTGGGGTGATGGTGCAACACGCTGAGGGGACTTGAGGGGCAGAGGCCAGCGGCACTCTGCCCTGATGCCAGCTCTTCTGCTGGTATAACCTGCAGGACCTCCTGCTCTGTACAAGGGACAAAGGGAGGGCAGAGGCCGACTGCACTCTGCCCCGCTGTCAGCTCTTCTGCTGGGGTACTTGGGACTTATTCCGGCTCAGTAGCCAGGGAAACGTGGGGGTCAGTGGGGGTTAACATTTCCTCTGTTAACCCTGGGGCCACATTAGAAGTTAGCTGGGGAGGGGAATTTGTACTTACCCCCTCCTCCGGTTGTCCCAGTGAGAGTAGTTGGGGATCTGGACAGGCTGTGGGCGCAGAGACCACGGTCCCATCTGCGCCGTCTGGGAGATTGGTGTCTCCCCTGGTTAGGGTAAACTGTCGCTGGGGGGGAAGGACGACACCTTCTGCCCCCTGTGTTTCACACTGCCGCTGGGGGGGAAGGACGACACCTTTGGCCCCCTGGGGTACCCACTGCCGCTGTGGAGGAAGGTCGACACCTTCTGCTCCCTGGGGTACACACTGCCGCTGGGGGGGAAGGACGACACCTTCTGCCCCCGGGGGTTCACACTGCCGCTGGGGAGGAAGGATGACATCTTCTGCCCCCTGGGGTTCACACTGCCGCTGAGGGGGAAGGACGACACCTTCTGCCCCTGGGGTTCACACTGCCGCTGGGGGGAAAGGACGACACCTTCTGCCCCCTGGGGTTCACACTGCCGCTGGGGGGGAAGGACGACACCTTCTGCCCCCTGGGGTTCACACTGCCGCTGGGGGGGAAGGACGACACCTTCTGCCCCCTGGGGTTCACACTGTCGCTGGGGAGGAAGGACGACACCTTCAGCTCCCTGGGGTACACACTGTCGCTGGGGAGGAAGGACGACATCTTCAGCTCCCTGGGGTACACACTGTCGCTGGGGAGGAAGGACGACACCTTCTGCCCCCTGGGGTACACACTGCCGCTGGGGAGGAAGGACGACACCTTCAGCTCCCTGGGGTACACATTGCCGCTGGGGGGGAAGGACGACACCTTCGGCCCCCTGGGGTACACACTGCCGCTGGGGGGGGGGGAATTAGTTGGAGTATTCCACGTGGAGCGGTTTCTGGGACAGTCTCTCTGCATGTGACCCTGCTGGTTACACGTGTGGCACCTGATGTACCGTGGAGGGGTTTGGTAGTTCCCACCACCCGGACGCAGTGCTGGGGGGGGGGGGGGTTAATGGTGGGAGGTGGGTTAGCAGCTCCCAAGATGGACCGCTCCCGTGCCCGCTGCTTTTCCATTATGGATTTGTGGACATCTGTCATTAACCATTCCAAGGTTTTCATGGGAAGCGTACCTGGGAAAAAGGCCAGTCTGCTTTGGAGTTCTCTTTGAAACTCAGTCTGTGGGGTAATAAGAGGTACTGTAACCATGAGTTCCTTTCTGTCTGCATCCCTGTAGTCCGCGGCCGCCTCCTCCTCCTCATGATGGAACGCTGTCTGAAAACTAGCCGGTTCCATTCTGCTGTAGCCAGGGGCGCTGTACGGATACTAGCGTTGCCCTCAATTTGTACTCCACGGAATGGTGTCTCCTGTAGCTGTCCTTCTGACCGTGGGAACAATTCCGACACTTGCCACCAAATGTAACGGAGCTGGAACACGCAGTCCAATATCTCCGCTGGTATACGGTAAAATACCCAAGAAGCACTACAGTCTCACCATCCCCGACCTCCCATATTGGACGACACACAATTTGGTAGTCAAATGAATACTGACTTTATTTTGTTATTGCAGAAATATTTATACCCATCTCTTCCCACAGGCAATACACATGCCCATATTTGGCCGCACAATACACATAAAGAGAACAATAGGTCTGGTCACACCTCCCTGGCAACTTTGATACAATCAGACATTGATTCAATTACACTTCTTTGTTCTTATCTGAGAATGAAAACACTGTATACAATAGACTTCCTTTATCTTATGCGGAGTCGCTGTAACAGGATTATCTCCCATGCCAAGTAGCTGCAAATGTCTGGGACAATATTCTGCAGAGCATCAACCAACATACATATAGTAGGATCATATTTTAACCATAATAATCATAAAACAGGGTAAAACAGTGATGGGTTCCGCTACAAAGGTGATCACACACTTATTTACACAAAAACGATGGTAACTTTGATGTCTATTTAACACAAATGACAGTAGCATCCGAGATCTGAGCAACATTGCACTGATCAGAATATATATACGGTAGCACCAATGGTGTTTAGAAAACACTCCAAGCGTTAGTCGTAGCCTAGTGACGGCTGGCCATTAAGAGAGTGCGCTATCTGGGCTACCTAGATTAGTGCAGATACACAGGAAATACGAATACCTAAGGTACAGTTAGTATCAGTTGTAACTGGGAAACGGCTGGCCAATGGACTCCAGTCATTTGTTGTGATTGGCGTGAAATGTACAGAATAAAAATGGTGTCTAAAAAAGCGTTCTGTTCCCCCTGAAGACGTCAGGAAAATTCTGACGAAACGCATGCTGGAGTTTATTTTATTGTTTTATTAGGGCTGCACTACGTACCTTACAAACAGAGGGATAGCTAGAGAGGGTGTTCGTGGCTGGCATAATTGAAGACTGCCATTAGATTGTTCTTAGTCTTAAATTTAGGGGGTTTTTTCACTGCCAAAGATTTTCACCCATAGCTATCAGTACCCGGTTCAGGAAAAATGTTATACGTTGTTTAAGAATGGTACAATCAAGATCCCAGCATTCTCAAATTTAGATACTACATCATCCACAGCTATACAGTATCCCATTCAGGGTCAGCTTTACAGGGTGTTCCAGAGGGCAATAATCTAGATTGCCACAATTAGATTATGAATCTACCTTTATTACTAGAAGGAACACATTTGAACACCCAACAAATAGTACTATTCCATCAGTCGCACCATTTATGAAGTTATATTGAACCTCTAGGTATTTCAAAACTCCTTATAGGTGGCATTACCAACAAGGTAATATACTTTGTTACTCTTAGATTCAAGTGCTTTATTTATTCTTATGACAATTTTAGTTTAAAATACAATAAAGGTTATGCTTTATCTCTCCCTCTTTACTTTATTATTATTATTGTTTAGTTGTAACGCGCCAACATATTCCGTGGCGCAGTACATAAGTTGTGATCAAGGCAAAACAATATTAACACATTACAAAGTTGGAGGGCCCTGTCTTCGAGCTTAGAATCCAGTGACCATAGTGCTTTCCTCAGAACAGCGTGCAAGATTGAAAACTCACAGACTTACAATCTAATGGTTTACGCTGTGGTATAGGAGGTTGAGAAATGCAGTGTGCATGTTAAGGAGGGAGGTTATAGACTTCTTTAAACAGGTGTGTTTTTAGTGAGGTTTGAAGGATTTGAAACAAGAGGATAGTCTAGTGGAGCGAGGCCGGGTGTTCCAGAGAATAGGGGCAGCTCGAGAAAAGTTCTGAAGGCCGGGGTGAGAGGAGGTGATGAGAGAGAGAAGAGGAAAGAAGAAGGTCATTGCAAAGAGGGCAGGTGAGCGAATTTTTGGATATGAGAACAGGGATATAAGGGGGTGCAGTGTTGTTGAGGGCATTGTAAGCTAGGGTCAGGATTTTACATTTTATTCTGGAGGCTACAGGAAGCCAGTGGAGTGATTGAGAAAGAGGTGCGACAGACACGGAGCGTTTAGTACGGTAGATGAGTTTAGCAGAGGCATTCAATATGGATTGAAGGGGGGATAGACGGGTGGTGAGTAGGCCAGCCAGAAGGGAGTTGCAGTAGTCAAGACAGGATATGATGAGGGAATGTATTAGAATCTTAATTGTGTCTTGTGTAAGGTAGTGATGTATTTTGGAAATGTTTTTTAAATTGAAGAAACAAGATTTTGTCAGTGACTGTATGTGAGGATTAAAAGAGAGGGCAGGGTCCAGTAGAACCCCAAGACAATGGGCTTGGGAGGTAGGAGTGATGATGGCGTTGTTGACACTGAGAGAGATGTGAGCAATTGACGCTGTAGTAGATGGTGGGAAGATTAAGAGTTCGGTCTTTGACAAGTTGAGTTTGAGATGGTGGGCGAACATCCAGGAGGATATACTTGAGAGTTTGTTGGAAACATGTGCTAGAAGGGAGGGGGATAAATCAGGTGCTCAGAGGTAGATTTGTGTGTCATCTTTATAGAGATGATATTGAAGTCTAAAATACTTTATTAGGGTGCCAAGTGAGGATGTGTAGATGGAGAATAGGAGAGGGCCTAGGACTGAACGTTAGGGGACACCAACAGACAGAAGGTGAGGAGAAGAAGAGGAGCCAGAGAAGGAGACACTAAATGTTCAATCTTGTAGGTATGATGTGAACCATGAGAGAGCAGAATCTCTTATTCCAAGGGAGTGGATAATTTGGATTAGTAGAGAGTGATCAACTGTATCAAAGGCAGAAGAGAGATCCAGTGAGCAAATCATTAGTGACTTTTGTGAGAGCTCTACTTAGAATAACATATAATAGTTGTCAAACTACGAAACGTCGTCAGGCGTTGCGAGGGACGCAGTTTGGTCCGCAAATGTGGCCGCATTTGCGGAAGGTGGAGGCTCCAACGTCAGCTGCAATGAGCCGAAGGCGAGGGTCCACATTTGCGGAGGCTCTACGCCGCCTCACACGCGGTTACAAACACCCACATAAGGGGCACTTTAACAAAATAGATCTAACACGCAATCACTAAATACGGATTTACACAAAAAAATACGAACCACGGGACTTAGAAAAAAAAACATTACAACCCTCAAAAATACGACCTTAACAGCCAAAACATGAAAACATTAAAAACTCAGTAAATACACACAAAAAACTTTTTTAGCAAGGACGCTAAATCATCCACAGCCGCGTACCACATACCATTTTACAACACTAACTTACACAAGTAAATTGACGTATGTATATTGTTATGTATATCATATATTAATTTCAAATATTGAGTGTATATAACTGATTGGATGGGACATATTCCTTTTATCTAATAAGGAATTTGGTAACAACTCTGATACTTCTTTTGACACTTAATACCAAGTATCCTCATTAAAAATAACAGTAGAAGTGCTCTTTAATCTCCTTTTTTTATATGTGAATGATTTGACCAAACCACCATTAATGTTGGAAACATTCTAGGAGTTATCCTTCTCCGTTATCGCAATTATTACATTTCCCATGTACAAATTAATAGTGCGCGTTAAAGTACATCCGTTTACTCTTGTGCTAAGGTACTCGTCATTAGGACAAAATGATGAGACAACTGCAGACTACTATATTTATTTGATGAATACTCGGGGGTATGTTTCTCTCTATGACAGACACCTATATATTTACATCAACAATGTGAAAACAATACCATCCATTATCCTTCCAGAGCATGTTTATTAGAGACAAGTTATAATAATCATCAACAATAAATTAATGGTGGATTTGAATCAATATTTATATCTATATACACACTAATGGGTTAATTAGGTAACAGCGCAGCCTCCGATGCAATTTAGATACTTTGCCAAGATCTAATTTAATCAAGTGAATCTCTTCTCTGCCTTTAACTGTCTTTTGATTGATCCTCAGAGACTTCAATGTCTTCACCTGTCAAAACAAAAAGAAAGGGTTAATATGAAGACGTCATACATACCTACCTCATAAACAGCTGCTCCTCTGTCCCCCTCAGCCTGATCTCTGTGGAAGCAGGAGGCAAAACGTGCGCGTCAGGTCAGGAACAGCGCTGTCCCACTCTGATGACGTCACTAACCAGCTCCAGCAGCAGAGACACGCCCAGCTATCGCTTACTGCGCTACAAGCATGTCCGTTTGGAGGCATGTACAGTAGGGTAAGTGGATTAGTTAGGGGATTAGTCCCAGATTGTTTAGTATAGGGTTAGCTCATTTGTTTGTTTTAGAATTGGGGGGTAAGTAGTGGGTCCCTGCCGCCACTACAAACAAGTTAAATAGGGTTACAGTTTAATTTCCTCTGTATCCCCTGCTAATACCACATGTCTGGGCACTTATATATGTTTCATATATATCTTTGTGAGAATACTCACAGGCAGATCATCCAATATAACAATCGCTGTGTCCATTGCTGTCCGCTTACTTTGCTCATACTCATGACAATTATTTAAAGAATGGGACAGTGTTTCTATTAAACACTTTTTAATCGTAATATTTTATTTGTTTTTGAGTGTTATCATTATATATTTTTTATAATGTGGTATCAATAAAAGCACATTTTTTATATAAATCTACAATTGGTCCTTGTTTCTTCATAGAGGTTATATTACTCAACCTATAGTTGGTAGCTATCACATGGGAAATTTGGTCCGATATAAAGGTGTCTCTTCTGTCTCTATTTTTTCTATGTGTGTGTGTACTGTAGGACAACTTTATACCTGGCTGTATGTGTATATGGTAGGATGGGAACACAACCTTTACACTTGGCTGTATGTATGTAATATTATATTATACACACCTGTACAACTGGGAGTACTTGTGCTGAGAGTATCAGTCTATATATACAATTTAACACACAATTACACATCTGGCTGTGTGTTTTTTTTGTAGGCTGGTAACACACCTTTATACCTGGCTGTATGTGTGTATTGTAGGATGGTGACACACCTTTATACCTGGCTGTATGTGTGTATTGTAGGATGGTGACACACCTTTATACCTGGATGTCTGTGTGTATTGTAGGATGGTGACACACCTTTATACCTGGCTGTATGTGTGTATTGTAGGATGGTGACACACCTTTATACCTGGCTGTATGTGTGTATTGTAGGATGGTGACACACCTTTATACCTGGATGTATGTGTGTATTGTAGGATGGTAACACACCTCTATACCTGGCTGTATGTGTGTATTGTAGGATGGTGACACACCTTTATACCTGACTGTATGTGTGTATTGCACACAACCTTTACCTCTGACTGTATGTGTGTATAGTAGGATGGTGACACAACCTTTACACCTGACTGTATGTGTGTATTGCACACAACCTTTACCCCTGACTGTATGTGTGTATAGTAGGATGGTGACACACCTCTATACCTGGCTGTATGTGTGTATTGTAGGATGGTGACACACCTCTATACCTGGGTGGTTGGTGACACAACCTTTACCCCTGACTGTATGTGTGTATAGTAGGATGGTGACACACGCTTTACACCTGACTGTATGTGTGTATTGCACACAACCTTTACCCCTGACTGTATGTGTGTATAGTAGGATGGTGACACACCTTTATACCTGGCTGTATGTGTGTATTGTAGGATGGTGACACACCTCTATACCTGGCTGTATGTGTGTATTGTAGGATGGTGACACACCTCTATACCTGGGTGGTTGGTGACACAACCTTTACCCCTGACTGTATGTGTGTATAGTAGGATGGTGACACACGCTTTACACCTGACTGTATGTGTGTATTGCACACAACCTTTACCCCTGACTGTATGTGTGTATAGTAGGATGGTGACACACCTTTATACCTGGCTGTATGTGTGTATTGTAGGATGGTGACACACCTCTATACCTGGCTGTATGTGTGTATTGTAGGATGGTGACACACCTCTATACCTGGCTGTATGTGTGTATTGTAGGATGGTGACACACCTCTATACCTGGGTGGTTGGTGACACAACCTTTACCCCTGACTGTATGTGTGTATAGTAGGATGGTGACACACGCTTTACACCTGACTGTATGTGTGTATTGCACACAACCTTTACACCTGGCTGTATGTGTGTGTATATTGTAGGATCGTAACACAACTTTTACCCCGGGCTGTATGTTTGTCTATATTTTAGGATGGCAACACAACCTTTACCCCTTGCTGTATGTGTGTGTATATTGTATGATGGCAACACAACCTTTACCCCTGGCTGTATGTGTGTGTGTGTGTATTGTAGGATGACGACACACCTTTACCTGTGTGTTGTAGAATGTGATACACCTTTACCCCTTGTGTATGTGTTTTTTTTTTTTTCAAAGGTTTTTATTAGGTAACCAAATAAACAGGAGGATAGCTTAAAAGCCAAGTAGCAGTTTGACATTATTAACATACAGTCATACCCAATTAAGGGGAAAAAGAAAGAAGAAAAGGTTAACATTACATTACACCATAAGAAGATACCATATAATAGTTGAAATCAAGTTTGTGGGAAGGTCTAAGGGTAGCCAGGTTACCTAAGTTTTTCCAATTTTCTAAGGAAAAAGTTTACCTAAAGTTTACCATAAAACCGTTTGGTGGGCTCGATCTAGCAGAGCAAACATCCAGAGCCTAAGTAAGAAACGAACAGAAAAGAAAAGCAAAAAACAAACTATGTTGTATAGACACAATATAACTCTAATTGAGCTAAAACAGTATATTAAAATATAAAAATATATATACATATATATATATATATATATATTAAAAAATAAAAAGCATTGTTGACTACACATGAAATTATAATTTGAAAACAGATTTTTGTCTCAAGGGTACTGAAGTATAAGTCCTGTTGGTTACCAGCTCGGACCCACCGCCCGTCCCGCCTCCTCCAGTCCCCGGTCCGCAGCTCCAATGTAAGAATTAGCAAAATATAGCACAATGTTAATTAAGAAGATTTCACATGATAGGGGGGCTATAGGGAGAATGAATCCAGGGATTCCATATCTGGAGAAAAATAGGCATACGGTCCTCCAGTAAGCTATATGTGTGTTTTAAAGGATGGGGACACACACATGTATACATTACTGTATGTGTATTTTAGGATGGTGACACAACCTTTACATCTTGCTGTATGTGTGTATTGTAGGATGGTAACACAACATTTACCCCTGGCTGTATGTGTATTGTGGTAGTTTGACCTGTTACTATACAAAAAACAGCAGAGAGTTCACATATTCTTTTGTTTTTTTTTATTAAAAAGTCCAAATTTCAAAAGAAAATCACATATGTCAGCAAAATAAATTATAAAGCAAAACACAGTTCTCTTTGTAATAGTCCACTTTGGATGGTATAGTTTACTTTGTTGTGGGTTTTGGCAATAATTATGGTGATATTATTAATATCAACCTTTATCAGGGGCGGCTGGTGCATATGGGCAAATGGGCAACCACCCTCCCAAAATGAATGGTCTCACGTAATCCCCTCATCACTTACTTATTTAATTTAATAAATATAAAAATAAAAAATAATCCTATCACCTCACCCGTACCAAGATAAGTAAGTAAAGTAATTGGGTGGAGTCTGTCAGTGGGCATGGCATATATAAGATCATAGACTGTGCTTACAGAGGTCAACATGCAAAGACGCCTGTGTATAATATTGGGTGGAGTCAATGTAAGGGGTGGGCAGGCCTCTTCTTCCGCCCCACCAACTAGAAAGTTCACCAGCCGCCACTGACCTTTATTTAAATATCAATTAAAAATTACATTTTACATATTTGCCAATTTTGACTAATTCCGAATTCTTACTACACAATATATTAAGCGCATTGGCCTCATGAAATAAACAGAACTGGATTATGTGAGAATATAATTATATAAATGAACAAAATTAATGATACAGTATATTTTAATATAACAAGATGCAATAAACAATTGTAACAGATATATATCAAGGTACAGCAATTATAAAGCGTTAGTTATTATTACATAGCCCACATAATTATATATAAGACATGCACAATATGCTTGATATAGTTAATATGTAATTATAACACCAGAGATAGTTTTGATTATTTTGGTATTTTTACAAATATCTATTTACTAAGAATTCAAAAGAGAATATGTTTTTCATTACAATTAATTACCAGATATATTAGATTGCTATAACAGCTGATATTTGTGGTATTTATAAAATTATTTTGCAAATTATATGTCAACTTATAATTTACAAATTAAAGTGGTATATTGTATATGTCAGATAAATATTGATATAGCAATCTATGCTATAGTACATTAATAAAATATTTCCATGATTGTAATGTAAAAGAAATAACATTTAAAGAAATATAAATTTTAAACGATTATCTAGTTGTTGCAATTGATTTCATCATTTGACTGGATCTTTTTTTATATTTCAGAGGAAATTCTTAGTATGTATGTGTTATGTTAATATATTATTTTTTAGAGACTTATTAAATGTTAATTAATTAATTTCTTGGAACACCAGAGGGTGCTCTTGAACCTTCAAATTACAGCAAAAAATAGAATTAAATTGGCTCAATAAACTTTGACCTTATCAGTCGTAAATAAAACAATAAACAAGACATGGCTAACATTCTAGTGATAATGGGTGTCAGTTATATATACCAAGTAAAAATGTATGTTCGGAGAAAGTAAACATCAAGTCTATATATGTATGAGAACTATCTTCTTACATATGGGAATTTGGGGAGTATTTGGATAAAATAAACCTTATCTCTCCAATTAGTGGAAGAATTTCTTGGGTAAAGTCTGTTTCAGAAAAAAGAAGCATTAAGAATTCTACTTCATTGAGAAACTGAAAAAGACATCTTTACATAGATATTATCCAAATGGAAATGCATGCATATATATATACATTATATATGTTAGATACTGGGGCTGGTTGGTCCCAGTGGGTATAGTTAGCGCTAAAGAATGGATGTTGTGGCCTGATGTAGTACTGGCTCACTTAAAGGTTTCTTAACTCTTGCAAGAACAATTGTTCTATTAATTGTTCAAAAGTGTGTTACGTGCAGGGGCTGTGCGGCTTCCTCAATTGACACACCGTTCACGTAGGTGTCTAGAATATGTATAAAAACAAGAGGGGAGGGAGATAGAGTGCAGATCAATAGAAAAGCTGCTGTGGTTTTTACTTTCAACTGTTTGTGACTCTCACCTGGAGAGACCTCAAATGTTATGAGGTATAGAGATTGCATTCAATATAATCTCCACGTGAAATGTCAATCTTTTTCACTTCCAGCAAATAGATCCCACTCTCCTTATTGCTAGTGTACATTAATTATAGTGTATACACTATACATAACAAATGGAGTATAACGTAATGTGGTAAAGTATATCTATAAATTATTAATGGGATGGGTATGACGAGTAGCCTAGAGGATCTGACAATGTCAGTGCTGTGTATATGGTGTATTACACATTAACTCCACTTAAGGCTTAATATGGTAACAAATTATTATTATTAATATGGAAAATTATTATGTACTGATATCAATTAATGATGATATCTGTAAAACAAAGTATAAATATAAATAATACAATAATTATATAAAAAGGCTAAATGTAAATACTGAAACATGTTTCGCTCCTCCTGATACAGCTTCTTCAGTTAGAAATATCCTTGGTTGCCCAAAATGACTGCTCAGCATGTGATATATATACATACATCGAACGCGCAATCAATATATACAGACTTACACAAAAAAATACGAACCGCAGGACTTAGAAAAAAAAACATTACGACCTTGCAAAAATATGACCTTAACGGCCGAACCGCGCGCACCAGAAATCATTAAAAACACAGTAAATACACACAAAAAATAAATAAAAAGCTTACCCACACCAAGGGGGCACCCAGGACCTCTGCAAGTGAACCTCAATTTAAGTCCAAATTAATGAGTTTACACACCCGAAAATCACCTAAGCGAGAGAAAAAATGGCTGACGAAGAAAACAAGGCTACACAACCCTAAAGCCGCAAAACACCACCAAGCACATACGGCTTTTCAAAAAAGCCGTACGAGGTAAAGATACACCTTTAGTAAGGACGCTAAATCGTACACCAGCGTACCACATACACATTTGCCACCATATCACAACACTAACTTACAGAATGCGGCTTTGCCTTGCGCACGCAGCCTATTTACACTACACACTGCGCACATTGCTGACACTTACACCTCAGCTCCAGAACCATGCAAACCTACATTGGATGCTGCAGGAAAATCAAAACAGATTGTCAGCTCTTCAGCACAATGCTTCCTGCATATATTACTTCCAAATAGGTAAAGTATATTAATTTATTAATTATTTCATTGGCATATAAGAATACATATACACAAAAAATTTACCAAAAAAATCATTGCAATAAACACAAGACAAAACCAATGCCAACGCTGCTTATACCACACAAAATGCACCAGGGGATAGCCTTGCAATAAACGCAAAAAGCACATCAGCCCCGACCTTACAATGACAGCAAAGCCCCTGTAATAACAAAACAAAAAAAAAACATCCAACAGCCGCGCAATGAGCGGCGAAGGCGCTCATTGCGAGGCATTCGATTAGCACTGTAGGCGCTCAGTGTAAGCCTCGCAATGAGCGCCGAAGGTCCTCACGGTAAAAAAACATTATGTCTAAAACAGCATTCCCTGGCTTACAATTTTATGCCCGTCATTTTTTGACGGGCAATTCGCTAGTATATATACAGTATAATGTATAGAGCATATAAGATATCAATACAATGGATATAAAAGAATGTATATAATAGGATTATTATATTAGCTTCTAATAGAGTAAAAATTCTGACAACTTCCACAAATACTTTGCTTTTCAGGACTTTTCGTGGATATGTTCTCACAAGCAGATATACAACTGACTTCTCAGTCTCTTGTAAGGGTAAATAGACCTTTACACCAGGCAGTTTGCCAGTTCTACCTTGTATATTAATTGCAGAAAACAGCTTTCTCTGTGAACAGCCTCACAGTAAGGGTAAATAGTCCTTTACTCACAGTCTCCTGGTAATTTTGAGCATACAGTTGAAAACATTGGTAACAAACTATTCTCTCAACATGGATCACCCACTCCCTCAAAATGGCTGGCAAAGTCTTTAGGTGTGAGACAGGTAGGGACGGGAGTTGGTGGTGGGCGGATAAGAGTGTTGAAAGTAGAAAAATGTTTAGGGTTAGAGGACAGTGTACCTGTCTCACACCTAAAGACTTTGCCAGCCATTTTGAGCATACAGTTGAAAACATTGGTAACAAACTATTCTCTCAACATGGATCACCCACTCCCGCCTCTCAACTAACTGATAACACCCAGCCTTTACCCATCCCTTATTCCATAGCCATTATATATTTATTTGAACTTGTAACAGAGGATGAAGTATCCAGCCTAATGTCCTCTAGATCCTATTTCATCACAGCTTATCCCTCCTCTCTTTACCACAAAAAACCCTGCTCTAACACATCTCTTCAACCTTTCCTTAAACACTGACACATTTCCATTATCTCTAAAACATGCCTTAATTACACACATTCTTAAAAAACCCTCACCTGACAATGATTTTGCAACTAACTATATACCCTATATCTCTACTTCTCCTGGCTTCCAAACTGCTTGAGCAGCTCGACTACAATCGCCTTAACCGATTTATCTCCTCCAACTCACTTCTTGACACCTTCCAATCCGGCTTTTGGCCCCAACACTCAACTGAATTAGCTGTAACAAAAGTCACTAATGACTTGCTCACTGCCAAGTCAAAGGGTCACTTTTCTATTCTACTTCTTCTGGATCTCTTCTGTCTTTGATACAGTTGATCACCCTCTACTAATCCAAAATCTCCACTCCCTTGGAATTAGAGATAGTGCTCTCTCATGGTTCACATCATCCCTTCAAGATCATTTAGAGTCTTCTTTGGCACCTCTTCTTCTTCTCGCCCTCTCTGTCTGTTGGCATACCCCAAGGATCAGTCCTAGGCCCACTCCTATTCTCCATCTATACATGCTCACTTGGCACCCTAATAGAATCTTTTGGATTTCATTATCCTCTCTATGCAGATGACATTTAAATCTACCTCCCAGGACCTGCTTTATCCCCCTCTCTTCTAGCACGTGTTTCCAACTACCTCTCAAGCATATTCTCCTGGATGTCCGTCGACCATCTCAAACTCTTAATATTCCCACCATCTACTACAGCATCAATTCCTCATCCTCCATCGTCTCTCTCACTGTCAACAATGCCATCATCACTCCCACCTCCCAAGCCCTTTGTCTTGGGGTTCTACAGGACCCTACCCTCTCTTTCATTCCCCACATACAGTCATTTACAAAATCTTGTATTTTTTCAATTTAAAAAACATTTCCAAAATACATCACTACCTTACACAAGATACAACTAAGATTCTAATACATTCCCTCATCATATCCCATCTTGACTACTGCAACTCACTTCTGGCTGGCTTACCCACCACCCGTCTATCCCCCCTTCAATCCATATTGAATGCCTCCGCTAGACTCATCTACTGTACTAAATGCTCCGTGTCTGCAGCACCTCTCGGTCAATCACTCCACTAGCTTTTCGTAGCCTCCAGAATAAAATTTAAAATCATAACCCTAATTTACAAAGCCTTCATCAACACTGCACTCCCTTATATCTCTGCTCTCATCTCCAAATATTCCTCACCCTCTTCGCTCTTCTAATGACCTTCTTGTTTCCTCCTCTCTCATAACCTCCTCTCACTCTTGCATTCAGGAATTTTCACTGACTGCCCCTATTCTCTGGAACTCTTTGCCTCGCTCCACCATATTATCCCCCTGCTTCAAATCCTTCAAAACCTCACTAAAAACACACCTGTTTAAAGAAGCCTATAACATGACTCCTTAACGTGCACACTGCATTTTTTACCCTCCTGTACCACACCCAAAACCTTTAGAGTCTGCTTGTTTTGGGGAAAGCACTATGGGCACTGGGTTCTAAGCTCAAAGAAAGGGCCATCCATGTGTGTGTATATATTTATGTATATATGTATGTATGTGTGTATATATGTATAATATATATATATATATATATATATATATATATATATATATATATATATATACACACACAGTGCCTTGAAAGTGTATTCACAAAGGCATTTTTCGTGTTTTGTTGCCTCACAACCTGGAATTAACATGGATTGTTTGAGGATTTGCATAATTTAATTTACAGAACATGCCACAACTTTGAAGATGTTTTTTTTTTTTATTGTGAAGCAAACAACAAATAGGACAAAATAACAGAAAAAGTCCCTGTGCATAACTATTCACCCCCCTAAAGTCAATACTTTGTAGAGCCACCTTTTGCAGCAATCACAGCTCCAAGTCACTTTGGATAAGTCTCTATGAGCTTGCCACATCTTACCACTGGGATTTTTGCCCATTCCTCCTTGCAAAACTGCTTCAGCAATCTTTAAGTCTGACCACAGATTTTCTATTGGATTGAGGTCTGGGCTGTGACTAGGCCATTCCAACACATCTACAGTTTCCCCTTAAACCACTCAAGTGTTGCTTTAGCAGTGTGTTTGGGGTCATTGTCCTGCTGGAAGGTGACCCTCTGTCCTAGCCTCAAATCACTCACAGAGTGGTGCAGGTTTTGCTCAGGAATATCCCTGTATTTAGCACCATCCATCTTTCCCTCAACTCTGACCAAATACCAGTCCCGGCTGCTGAAAAAACATCCCCACAGCATGATGCTGCCACCACCATGTTTCACATGTTGGGGATGGTGATCTTTGGGTGATGTGATGTGTTGGGGTTGCTCCAGACATCGCGTTTTCTTTGATGGGCGAAAAGTTCAATTTTATCTCATCACACCAGAGCACCTTCCTCCATACATTTTGGGAGTCTCCCACATGCCTTTTCACAAACTCTTCTGGCCACTCTGCCATAAAGCCCAACTCTATGGAGCGCACGGCTTCTTGTCGTCCTATGTACAGATACTCCAGTCTCTGCTGTGGAATTCCGCAGCTCCTCCAGGGTTACCTTAGGCCTCTGTGCTGCCTCTCTGATTAATGCCCTCCTTGCCCAGACCGTGAGTTTTGGCGGGCGGCCGACTCTTGGCAGGTTTTCTGTTGTGCCATGTACTTTCCATCTGGTTATGATAGATTTGATGGTACTCCTGGGGATCATCAAAGATTTGGATATTTTCTGATAACCTAATCCTGACTTGTACTTCTCAACAACATTGTCCCTTACTTGTTTGGAGAGTTCCTTGGTCTTTATGGCAGTGTTTGGTTAGTGGTACCTCTTGCTTAGGTGTTGCAGCCTCTGGGGCCTTTCCAAAAATAAATCCATATGTCCCATTTCTCCACACTGGAAGCATTTGACAGTATGCAAGTAATTATTCCTTTTCTCCTACTCGCCTCTTTTGTCCGTTCCAAAATAATACTGAGTTTCTATTTTGTAAGTCCCTGTGGCCCCTTTGGTAGGCCGACTTTTTATGGACAAACCACATTCCGAGGATTTAGATCTCTCTACACATGATTCAGCTGAGATGCTTTTGATGGCTTGATGACGTTCAACTTGAGCCACTAGTTCTTCCAAGGACTGCGATCCATATTGTTCTACCCACTCTCGCATACCTGTAGGTAATCCTCTCCAGAAGTGGTCCAATACCAAAATCTCCACTAGAAATAGGCCTTCACGTCCTCCTTACTCATTTTCTGAATGTGGTGACTTGCTAGCAATCCCTTTCCGGGTTCTCTTGTTCCTGTAGTCACAAGTTGCTTCGCTTGGTGTATTACCTCTTGTAAGTTGGCTTGGCTTTGCGTTATCTGGTTTGCCTTAACCTGTTAAACTCCGGCTATTTGTTTCTTGCTGTGCTGCTGTAGCTTGTAATAAGGCTTTTACTACCTACTCCATTCTTTCTGTGGGTGATCTTTAACTCAAAGACCTGTATCGCACTCCTGACACCAGTTGTGGTAGATTGACCTGTTACTATACAGAAAACATCGGAGAGTTCACGTATTCTTTTGTTCGTTTTATTAAAAAGTCCAAAATTCAAAAGAAAATCGCTTACGTCAGCTAAATAAATTATAAAGCAAAACACTGTTCTTTTTGTAATAGTCCACTTTGGATGGTGCAGTTCACTTCTACATATACTTTGCTTGTCAAGAATTTTCCTCCTCATACAACATGGATATATTCTCACAAGCAGATGAGTGGGGCTTTGGCTCGCCCTTCTCTCCAGATGCCCCAACCTTCAGGGACCCTAATAAGGATTTAGCAAAGTGCCGTGTATTTCTTAGATATACAACTTACTTCTACCTGGGGTTAATTTACACAGTCTCTTGTAAGGGTAAATAGTCCTTTATTCCAGGCAGTTTGCCACTTCCACCTTGTGTACAAAGTGCAGCAAACAGCTTTTTCTGCGATCAGCCTCTGGTAAAGCAGACTTCAATTTCAAACAGCTTTGCTTTGCAATCAGTCATTGGTGAAGCAGGCTTCAGTATCAACACCACTTGGTAACAAGTCCTTGTAAGAGCCGGCTTCAGTCTCGACCAGCTTTCAGTGTCACAATCCAAATCACACACCCTCATCTTACTGTAGGTCTTAAAACCCTTCTTTATCAAGATCGGGTGTAAAGGCTTCATTGAGCTGCAGGTCAATTAACCCTATGCACTCTAAACTGAATATACAGCTCTGCTCAATCTCAGGCTTATATACACTCCTTGCTTGACTTTGTCACAGTATGTATATTGTAGGATAGAGACACAACCTTTACCCCTGGCTGTATGAGTGTGTGTATTGTAGAATGGTGACAAAACCTTTACCCGTGGCTGTTTGTGTGTGTATATTGTAGGATGATGACACACCTTTCCCCCTGGCTGTGTGTGTGTATATTGTAGGATGGTAACACCTCTTCCAACAGCCTTTCGAGACGACTCTACACACAAACATTACCAGATGGACAATATAAAAATCACATTGACTATAAACTTTGCCGCCAAAGATGGAGGAGCTCTATACAATCTGCAAAAACAAGACCTGGAGCTGACTGTACTTAGACCATGAGCTTCTTATTGCAAAGTTCAGAATTAAACTGAAGACAAGAGGGAAAATCAGACCAAGTGGATACAAAATATATAATATCCCCAGTGAATATGCAGTGGAGGTAAGGAATAGATCTAAGGGACTAGATGATAAATGAGTGGAGATAAACAGATCTGCTGTAGTCTTAACTACTAAAGTTCACTTGCAATTCTAAAAAGCTACATTGATGAGTTTTATTCTTCAAATATTGATTTTATTGCTAATTGGTTATTAAATAAACACATGAAGTCCTTAAAGAGTAAGGAACGCTTCTTATTGCCTTGTTTTGTATCAATTCTGCTATTTGGGGGATATCGTCAACTCTTGCAGACTTGATCAGCTTTTCCAGTGTTTTCTTTTTCTTGCACCAGGGAGTTTGGTATTTTTCAGTAATTTTGCTTTGTAAGTGTAATGGTGCGGAAGAAGGTGCCAAAGTGTCCATGTCCTGCCAACAACAGGTGCAACCTCTTTCTTCTGCGTGTTTTTTTGTTGAATTTCTTGGCAATCTGCGTGTTGTGCTAGTGATGGAGAGATACTGGTCTCTAATTCTCTGGTACAGCTGAGGGTGGTCAGTGGCTTCCTGATGCATAGACAGCTCTCATGGCTTCCTGATGTGCAGACTGCTATTTTACATGGCCAGGGTGAATCAGTTGAGGTTGATTAGTAAGTTCCAGATTGCATGGGCACTCTGCATGACTCGGAATTAACTGCCCAGGTTGAATCTGCTTGGTATAGTTGAGGTTGGTCAGTGGGTTCTAGATTACATGGGCACTTCTCGTGAATCTGTGTTTATGACCCTTGTTGAATCTCTTGGTACAGTTCAGGTTGATGTCACGGCCCAGAGATAAAGGGCCTTGTGCATCCCAAGACTCTCCTACTTTAGCTTACAGGAGCAATCTCCAGGTTGTGACTATATTCATCTCAGCATTCACGGAGAAGCAGGAAAGTCAGTTCCCTTAATTAGGATTTCACATCATACAAGAAATACACATGCACCTTTTTTTAGTGCACAGACAGATTTTTTTTTTTTTACACAGATATTTAACAAAACCTAAAAAACATTCCTCATTATAGTCCAAGGCTTGTTTGATCTGCCCCTTATCTTACAGATGTTTTGGGAGAGATCTGGAAAGTTCCCTTGGTGTTATTCCACATTTCTTATCAACACTCTCTATATCTATTCTTCCACTGTCTTTAGATCCGCGGCGTAGGGGTTTTGCTGTCAGGTGAAGCGTTTTCACTTTATGACTTTACTTTGATCACACAAGAGATTTGCAAGGGAGTGGAGGGCACTCCAATTCATAGGTAAGAGGCTAGATGACAGGCAACTTTCTCCTTTTGGTTTACAATATTATGTATTTATATGTGACATTGGGGAGGAGAGCATCCAAAATATTTTTCTCAACAATAATGATAGAAACAAATTCACAAATTAAATAAGCAACAAGATATTCAAATGAGTCCCTTTTAAAATCACTTGGAATTTCCTTTTTGATAGAGGTTAGCAATCAGATGTGTTAGAATTTCAAATAATAGTGTTAATGGTGGGGTTCAGGCGGGTCCCATACTGCCACCCAAATCATGACAGTTGATCAGTAGGTTCCAGATTACATGGACCCTTGACATGACTATGTGTTTACCACCCAGGTTGCATTTTCCTGCTGCAGCTGAGGTTGGTCAGTGATTCCTGATGTTTGTAGTCTTCTCATGGTTTTGTTCTTACAGTACAGGGTGAATCTTGTGGTACAATTGAGGTTGATCAGTGGATTCTGTGACAATCCAGGGGTAGGGGCTATGACTGCCCAGGGCCACATTCTATAGATTACAGGTTAACTACCCACAAGGACCATTGGGTTCTTGGAAATCTCTGCGCCAGCACACTGATATCTGGCTTCTGCATCAGTCAGGGTCTCTTCATCAGGAATCAGCATTTCCAGGAGTCTCAGTAACCTTCCTGTGGTAGTGATCAGGACAAGTTACTTGCAGGGTGGAGATAGGGTCAGTATCGCAGCCACAAGGAGCAAAAAAGAGAACATGCAATTTCTATATGTCTCAGCAGTGAACTGGTTTATTTTTGAAAAGTCAACAATATTTATAGGGGTTAGATACAGAGGGGGTGTATACAACATAACAATGACGGGGAGTAAGAGAGAAACACAGAAGATGGATTCTACATGGTGTCTAATAGTCTGGCATCCTGTTTGGCACCTGTGAACAATAGGCCAACCTCCAATACACACATAATGCTGTCTCCATGTCTAGTGGTCCAGACCTCAAGTACATTAACTTTATCTGGCAGACAATGGGACAAAGAAGATGACAATACAATGGAGGTGTTTATAGTCCAGTGGCATATGCCAAGTTTGTGCTTTATGATGGCTCAATGGGCTAAGATCCAGGAACTGGAAAAGGGGTCTGTGACGCACCTCTCTCTATCGCTTTCCTCATCCCCCACCTCTTCCTTACCCACTCAGATATCTCTTGCCCCAGAGCTCTGCTCTCCCTATCTCCTTATCTCCCCCTCCTCTTCCTTACTCACTCAAGTCTGTCTTGCCCCAGGGCTCCCCTCTCTATCTCCCTCTCTCTCTTTCCTCTCTTCCTCTTTTTAATCCCTTTACCCCTCTATTTCTCCATTTTCTCATGCCACTTCTCTTCATCTCTCTTCCTTTCTTACGCCAATTGTCTCTTTCTCTGGAACGTCCTCTCTCTCTTACTTGCTAAACCCATGTGTCTCTTGTGCAAGGGCTCCACTCTCCATCTTTCTCCTCATCTCTGTCACTGAATATTAATTATTATGATTATTTCTATGTTATTATATCTACTGACATAATCACTGTATCTAGATAAATGTGTGTACCTTTAAATTTCTTGTACTCTCCCCCTCAATCTTTGCATAGCCTCCTAACACCTCTGTGTAGATTGCTCCTAACTCTATCACTTCTTAAAGCCATATTCATTCTCTTTCAGATTTCATCTTGTTCACTGTGTCTCTCTGGCTCCATTTCCCTCTCTGCCCCTCACCCACCGACCCCTGTTTACTCTTAATTTACTGAGTCACACAAAAATTGTACAGGTGACCAATTAGCAGCACCTGCTGACTATTCCTGTTAACCCTTTACAATATGCTTCTTCATGCCTTCTTCTTCCTCACACCCCCCTGCCTTCTCCTCAGGCTATTTTTATCAACTTTCCCCTTCCAACATAACCATCTCACTTTTTACAAGACTCGAAGCTCAAAACAGGGACCTCCATTTTCTGCAGTTGTTAATATTGTATAATGTATATTTCCTCTCCTTATGCCCTGTACAGCTCTATGGAATATGTTGGACCGTTACAAATAAAAGTTGATAATAATTATAATCTCCCCCCCCCCCTTCTTCCTTACTGTAACTTAGTTGGAACACGAATCCAATATCTCCGCTGGTATACGGTAAAATATCCAAGAAGCACTACAGTCTCACCATCCCCAACCTCCCATATTGGACGACACTCAATTGGGAGTCAAATAATACTGTCTTTATTTTGTTGTGCAGAGATATATATACACATCTCTTCCCACAGGCAATACACATCCCCCATAGTTGGCCACACAATACACATAGAAGGACAATAGGTGGGTCACACCTCCCTGAGGCTACCTGGCAACTTTGATACAATCAGACATTGATTAGATCATCCTTCCCTTTGTTCCATCTTCACAATGTGAACACTTCACACAATGGACCTCTCTTGCTTATGAGGAGCCCTTGTAATAGGATTATCTATTATGCCAAGGTCTGCAATAGTCTGGGCTAATATTCTGCATGGCTGTATGTGTGTGTATATTGTAGGATGGTAACACAACCTTAACCCCTTGCTGTATGTGCGTGTTTATTGTAGGATGACAACACAACCTTAACCCATTGCTGTATGTGTGTGTATATTGTAGGATGGTAACACAACCTTAATTCCCTTGCTGTGTGTGTGTGTATATTGTAGGATGGTAACACACCCTTAATTCCCTTGCTGTATGTGTGTGTATATTGTAGGATGGTAACACAACCTTAACCCCTTGCTGTATGTGTGTGTATATTGTAGGATGATAACAAAACATTTACACCTGGCTGTCTCTGTGTGTGTATATTGTAGGATGGTAACACACCCTTAATTCCCTTGCTGTGTGTGTATGTGTGTGTATATTGTAGGATGGTAACACAACCTTAACCCCTTGCTGTATGTGTGTGTATATTGTAGGATGGTAACACACCCTTAATTCCCTTGCTGTGTGTGTGTGTGTATTGTAGGATGGTAACACAACCTTAACCCCTTGCTGTATGTGTGTGTATATTGTAGGATGGTAACACAACCTTAACCCCTTGCTGTATGTGTGTGTATATTGTAGGATGGTAACACAACCTTAATTCCCTTGCTGTATGTGTGTGTATATTGTAGGATGGTAACACAACCTTAACTCCCTTGCTGTATGTGTGTGTATATTGTAGGATGGTAACACAACCTTAATCCCTGGCTGTATGTGTGTGTGTGTATATTGTAGGGTGGTAACACAACCTTAACCCCTTGCTGTACGTATGTGTATATTGTAGGATGGTAACACAACCTTAATTCCCTTGCTGTGTGTGTGTATATAGTAGGATGGTAACACAACCTTAATTCCCGTGCTGTGTGTGTGTGTGTATTGTAGGATGGTAACACAACCTTAATTCCCTTGCTGTATGTGTGTGTATATTGTAGGATGTTAACACAACCTTTATCCCTTGCTGTACGTGTGTGTATATTGTAGGATGGTAACACAACCTTAATTCCCTTGCTCTGTGTGTGTGTATATAGTAGGATTGGTAACACAACCTTAATTCCCTTGCTGTATGTGTGTATATTGTAGGATGGTAACACAACCTTAATTCCCTTGCTGTGTGTGCGTGTATATAGTAGGATGGGAACACAACCTTAATTCCCTTGCTGTATGTGTGTGTATATTGTAGGATGGGAACACAACCTTAACTCCCTTGCTGTATGTGTGTGTATATTGTAGGATGGTAACACAACCTTAATCCCTGGCTGTATGTGTGTGTGTGTATATTGTAGGGTGGTAACACAACCTTAACCCCTTGCTGTACGTGTGTGTATATTGTAGGATGGTAACACAACCTTAATTCCCTTGCTGTGTGTGCGTGTATATAGTAGGATGGGAACACAACCTTAACTCCCTTGCTGTATGTGTGTGTATATTGTAGGATGGGAACACAACCTTAACTCCCTTGCTGTATGTGTGTGTATATTGTAGGATGGGAACACAACCTTAACTCCCTTGCTGTATGTGTGTGTATATTGTAGGATGGTAACACAACCTTAATCCCTGGCTGTATGTGTGTGTGTGTATATTGTAGGGTGGTAACACAACCTTAATTCCCTTGCTGTGTGTGTGTGTATATTGTAGGATGTTAACACAACCTTTATCCCTTGCTGTACGTGTGTGTATATTGTAGGATGGTAACACAACCTTAATTCCCTTGCTGTATGTGTGTGTGTATAGTAGGATTGGTAACACAACCTTAATTCCCTTGCTGTGTGTGTGTGTATATAGTAGGATGGTAACACAACCTTAATTCCCTTGCTGTATGTGTGTGTATATTGTAGGTTGGAAACACACCCTTAATTCCCTTGCTGTATGTGTATATTGTAGAATGATAACACAACCTTAACTCCCTTGCTGTATGTGTGTATATTGAAGGATGGTAACACAAACTTAAAACCCATGGCTGTGTGTGTGTATATATATATTGTAGGATGGCAACACAACCTTAACCCCTTGCTGTGTGTGTATATTGTAGGATAGTAACATGACCTTAACCCCTGGCTGTATGTGTGTGTGTGTGTATATTGTAGGATGGTAACACAACCATAACCCCTTGCTGTATGTGTGTGTGTGTATATTGTAGGATGGGAACACAACCTTTACCCCTAGCTGTGTGTATATTGGAGGATGGGAACACAACCTTTACCCCTAGCTGTATGTATGTGTGTATATTGGAGGATGGTAACACAACCTTTACCCCTAGCTGTGTGTGTGCGTGTATTGAAGGATGGTAACACAACATTTACCCCTAGCTGTATGTATGTGTGTATATTGTAGGATGGGAATACATTGTCGTCACAGTACAGCTCATTCGCGATGTGCAAGTTTAACACAGGGATCACACTGTAATGCTGCATCTCGCCACTAGATGGTGCTGTTTAAGGCAGGAGATAAGACAGACGTATTAGAAATGCATTGGTTCCAATTTGATTGCATTACACTGCAAGTGTGCATAGAAATGTGTATTTTATACGTTTTTTATTGTGTTACACATATATTTAAGGGCACTTTCTGTCATGATTTCCATTCCAGCTCAATATCTTTGTGATCCTTTATTAAACCGGAAAAATGCAATTGCACGGAGTAATAAGTGATGTGATCACAAGGATATTGAGCTGGAATGGAAATCAGTGAAAATCATGACAGAAAGTGCCCTTAAATATATGTGCAACACAATAAAAACTAATAAAATACACATTTCTAGCAGTGCATGTAAGGAATAGATTTAAGGGACTAGACATGGAAGATACTATGCCTGAAGAACTTAGGAACGGAGTTTGCTACATTATCCAGGAAAAAGCAAAGAATATCCTCAAAAGAAAGAAAACAAAGAAGGCAAACAGGGTTTCCCAAAGGCACCTTTCATGCCAAGGTGGGTGTGATAAGACAAAAATGGTAGGGACTTAACCAAAGAAGATGAGATAAAGAAGGTGGCAGGAATACACTGAAGATCTATACCAGAAGGGTCTCAACGGTAGTGATGACCTCAATTGTTTGTACAATGAGCTGGAGCCATCTTGGAGAGGGTAGGGATATGTAAATAATATCCCTGGGTATCACTTCACTTTTATGTACTTTAATAAAATAAAGTAGTGTTTATAAGCTCTGTTCTTAATGCCTAAAGATCACACAAATAGTCCCTGTATGGGTCTGCCCACTGCAGCGTATGCAGACACAGACTGTGCAGGGCCAGATATTAAGTAGTGTCTTGTCAGGGACCACATCGCAACACAGTGTTACTGATATATCATCACTGATTGGTTAGTATAAGACACTGCACAGTCACAGTTAGTGCGTCTGTGTCTGAATATGCTGCAGAGAACAGAGCCATACAGGGACTATTTGTTTGATTTTAGGCAATAAAAACAAAGCCAATACGCACTTCTTATTAAAATAAGGTGCATGTGTCGCTCAGTTGTGTCCGACTATCCATGACCTCAGGGACCGCAACATACCAATGCTGACTCTGGGTAATAGGTCACAATAGTCATCACATGGCAGGGGGAAAAGATTCAAAGCAAGTAAATACAACATTACAGGTTTAATATGCCCTAATATCAGTGCAATTACACAGCGTTTACAGGGAGTACAGAGCGGCGGAGTGATATGGCGGCAGTGCGTCTCTGCTGAATAGCGAGGTGTAGGTCTGCATGTGCCGCTTCACGCTCTCCGATATCTCAACATCAGTCTTGTTGTGGTTGTAATAATCTGTGAAGAGCCCGTCTGGGTTCAGCAGGTAGAGGATAATGGTATGATCCAAAAGGTAGTCATTGTCCTCATCGCCCAATGTTATAATACATGCGTTACGCTTTAGCGGCTCGGAGGTGCCCGTGAGGATCTAGGGGCCTTCTGGAGGAAACTAGAGCTCCACATCAGGACAAAGGAGCGCGGAGCCTACAGCAAGTAATCCAGGCATCAGTCAGCATCCTGCAGGAAAAGAACAAGTATTAATAGTGTCACAAGGGCCCCTACGATCACAACAAGGAGAGGGAGACCTGTGCACATTATCACGACAGACTCAGACTATGGTGCCTGCTGATGGCCACACATCAGGATATATAGTGCTGGACACATATTCAGCTCTTTTAAATTGACATGGAAGGTGTTACTGGGTATATAATGTCCCTGGGTATCTATTTTATCAAGAAGTGCTTAGGGGCTCTGGTTTTATGGCCTAAACCAAACAAATAGTATATTTATGGGTCTGCCCATTGCATCATATGCAGACACGGACTGTGAAGATCAGTATTTTTAAATTTACCTGTTAGTGACACCTCTCAGGGATCATGATACATAATGTTGCTGAAGATTGGTTAGTAGGAGACAGTGCATTCCCATTACTGAAAAGTACACTGTCTGCATGAGCCGCAGATGGTAGAAACAAGTTTGGAACTATTTGTAAGGTTTTAGGCAGAAAAAAACAGAACTTTTAATCATTTTAAATAAAACAGAGTTCATAGAAGTGAAGAGATACACAGGGGTATTGTAGGCCAAAGTCAGGGACTCTCTGTACCATCATAGTTCAAGAGGGGGCTCAATCCAACGTCTGCTGATCCCTGCGGTAATGCAGACCCTGCTGGAAGAACACAGAGACCGGACCTGCGCTCAGCCTGGTGCCCGTTATATGATCACCAGACAGGACGGCTGTGTGTAAAGGGGAGCTCATATACAGGACCCCCAAACACAGCGCCAGGGGGAGGGACCCGTACACAAGGACAACACCAGCACGCAGCGTGACGTACACAAGGACAACATCAGCACGCAGCGTGACGTACACAAGGACGCAGCGTGACGTACACCACACATAGAGACTACACACAGTGATAACGACTTAATAATAGTAACATACACATAATGGTGAGCTCGCGCTCTCCCACCCACCTACCCCTTCTATCTACCTCTGCCCCTTGCACGCCCCGCCCCTCAGTCTTCCACCTCACCGCCCTCTTTCTGTCACTCTTACCTCGTGCATTTACCATTTCCTCTTCCTGTAATCCGGGTCTCAGGGAGCGGGGCCAACGACACAGCCAATCAGAAGTATCACTCATAGCGCCGTTATAGCAACCACGGTGACGTCACTGAGAGCCTGAAGAGCAAGGGTCGCAGGATCTGAGAGCACGCGCGTGGGATGTACCATATGCGGTTAGGGGGGATACGTGTATACATATATAGAGCGGGAAAGACTATAGCAAATGCGTGGAGGGAGGGGGTTCGCCTCTTGTCCTGTGCCACATTTGAGAGAGCTGAGAAAATGAAGTAAACATACACAGCCCAGCAATGTACAAAGTGCACCCCCCTTTTATTGACTGGTATCTTCCTTCAGTATCTAAGCTCAAGAACTGTGGTGATATTTCCTGTTAATTACCCGCCATTTTCTTGTTTCTTTTTTTTTGCTGACTGCTTTACTGTGGTACTAAGGGAAGATTACTTGTTTATACGCTCACTTAAGTTCTGTGGTGTTCCTATAACCCATCTCTGTCATGGATTTCATTGGTTTATCGACAATGCTTCAAGACCGAGAACAGGCCGTACGTTTCCTACAAGATAAAGGAATTTTACACCAGCAAAGATATTGCCCTTCAGGTCATGAGATGGTATTGGCACTCTCCGAAAGAGTGAGATGGAGATGTAATAAACGGACATGCCAACTAAGTATGCAAATACGTGCCAATACATGGTTTGCAGGTACTAGACTAGACTTCAAAACGGCCATATTGTTCATGTATTCATGGAGTCACGGGAACACAACAACTTCGTTTTGTGAGAATGAACTGCATATAAACAAGAACACTTCTGTGGAGTGGAATAGTTACATGAGAGAGGTTTGCGCGACTTCTTTGCTGAGCAATCCTTCTGTGATCGGAGGACCGGGCCTGACCGTAGAAATCGGTGAAAGTTTATTTTCTAAAAGGAAATATAATGTTGGCCATGTATTGCCAGACCAATGGGTTTTCGGAGGAATTTGCCAAGAAACTCGCGAGTGCTTCCTTGTCCCTGTTCCAGAGCGAAGTGGCCATGCTTTAATACCAATCATTAAACAGTATATTCGACCGGGTACAACGATAGTATCTGACGAATGGAAAGAACACAGCAATGTATCCGAAGAAGATTATGTACAATTGTGTGAAAATCATTCACTGAACTTTGTACGAAGTACGAGCTCAGGTGGCCCCCCTCAGTCAGTGGAATCCATGTGGGGAACGGAGAAATTTAAGAACAAAACCCGTAGGGGCATTCATAAGAGCATGTTGAATTCGTACCTATATGAATTTATGTGGCGGATGAAGTTGAACAGCGATGATGATCCATTTCTAAAAATTCTTGCAGAGATCGCGGAGTATTGGCCTCCAATGTGACATGTGACCTTGCTACATAATTTTGGTATTTGTTTTTCTTATACTGTATACATTTATTTTTCATATATTTCCCCAAATGTTTAAAAATGGAAAACAAAGGTATTTGCCATCTAACGTGTCATTATTATTATTATTATCTTTATTTGTTAGGAGTCAACGTGTTCCATAGCACTGAACACTGGTTAAGTACAAAGTAAAACACAATTGACGCGTTGCAAAGATATACAAATCAAAACCCAACAAATAGTGGTGGCACATAACAGGAAAGCTTATGTTAGTTAGGTTTAAAATACCAAAATAGTGGAGGGCAGATAATAAAGATCCAAACTTGTACTGTAGAACACTTAGATTACATTTTTCCCGGCATTGCCAGTGCACAGGGGATGGTGTTTTTTTATTTATTTCCATTTAAAAAATGAAATAATATTATTTATAGGAGATGAAGACGATCATTAATAATTCAGTACAACCATTCAGAGAGAGCTAAATTATCAGGTGTGCCAAGGCCCAAAAATGAGACCATGGCACAATTGTCAAAACAAGGTGACAATCCAGTGTGTACCTTCCCTCATACTGTCATGCCATTAAAGGAAGGCAACTCCTCTATTAATGTTTATATACAGCGCCTCTGAAAGTAATACCTCTTTAGGTACAATATCTCTCAGTCTCAGTAATTATCACCTTAAACGGTAAAACATATCTTAATCTATTCTAAATCTCTTAATTTCACTTAATCTCAATAATCAGCATTTTTAGGTTATCAACAACAAAAAATGAATTATACCAGGTTCCGCGTAGAGGTCAGTCTGGGTGGGGTAATTTGCTGCGGCTCCTTCCAACACTCCTACAAGTTCCAGTCTCCCCTGGAAGGGACGCATGACAAGCAATCCTACACACAGATTTTCACCAAGGCGGCTCTGCTCACCTCTAATTTTGGCCATGATCTGTTGTCAACCATCTCACCCACAAATTCCTAAAGCTTGGGGTGTTATCTTTGTACAAATAGTGCAGGCCACACGTGGGGCCAAACACATCCACTGACCAACATTCTACTCCAAAACCCAGTCATGATACTAAAACACAGAGGCCTCTGATTTTCTTCACTTTATTCACAATCACGGCACATACAACATAATACACAATACACATAATACACAATATCTGCTGCTGGACACAAAAACATAAATATATACTCTTTTTTATAACAGTCCTACATACAGAATAAATGCTGCCCATTACCATCCCCTTCTAGAACAATAAACAATTATTTACATTTGTGAGCCAATTAAGAATCAACACATAAATAACATGCATCAAAAGAATTACCCAGGACGTCAAAAACTGAAGTTACACCTCAATTTAACTACAAATAAAAGAGTTTAGACACCCGAAAATCCGCTAAGCGAGAGAAAAAATGGCCACCGAAAAATACGAAAACGAGGCTACAGCACAAGACGCAAAACACCTACGGACTTTTCCGAAAACGACATACAAGATCCGAAAACAGGGACGCAACCCGCGCGACCCCAAAAGCATTAGAAACACAATAAATACACACAACAAACACATAAAAAGCTTACCCACAGCAAGGGAGGGGGCACCCAGGACCTCTGCAAGTGAAGTTACACCTCGATTTAAGTCAAAATTAAAAAGTTTACACAACCGAAAATCACCTAAGTGAGATAAAAAATGGCCGCCCTAAAACCCGTACGACATACAACATTAGCAAGGACTCTAAATCATCCAAACCTGCCTACCACATACACATTCGCCGCCATTTTACAACACTAACTTACAAAATGCGGAAATACCCAGCTACACAAACTGCTTCCCCTCGCGCACGCAGCCTATTGTTAGCTCTTCAGCACATTCCTTGCTGCATATATTAATTACAAAGGGGGTAAAGTATATTAATTTATGATTTCATTAATTAATTAATTAGCATTAAAAAAAAAATAGACACAAAACCCCAAAAAATTAACACCACACTAGTGGAAACAACCACAAAAAGCTTCACCGCGTCACCCACAAGGAGCGCCAACGCTGCTCATGGGACAAAAACTACACCAGGGGCGAGCCTTGCAATAAGCGATAAAACAAGATCACTGCGGACCTTAAAATAAGGGCAAAATCGCCTATGATAACAACAAATACACCAACCCAAAGGCGCTCATTGCGAGTCACGCGATGAGCACCAAAGGCACTCAACGCCAGCCTCTCAATGAGCACACAAGGATCTCAGACCACCAAAACACTTACTCTCTGTGGCAAACAGCATAACCTGCCTTACAATTTTATTGCTGTCATTTTTTGACGGGCAAGTCATTAGTATATACTAGCGACTTGCCTGTCAAAAAATGACGGCAATAAGATTGTAAGGCAGGTAATGTTGTTTGTGTGTGACATTAATTTTGTTGGTGTTCGGTGCTCTTTGCGAGGGTCTTCGTTGTTTGTGTGCTATGAGCAGCGTTGTGTTTTTTTTCTATGCCAATGAATAATTATTAAAATAAGAAATGAATATACTTTACCTATTGTGAAGTAATATATGCAGGAAGCATTGTGTTGTAGAACTGGCAATCTGTTGCTGCAGCATAAGTGTTGTGGAGCTGCTGTGTAAGTGTCATGAATGTTTGCAGTGTGTAGTGTAAATGAGTAGTGTGCGTGCGAGAGCCAAATCCGTTAGGGTAGCTGTGTACTTCCGGTTTGTTTAAGTTAGTGTTCTAAAACTGGCGCCTAATGTGTGGTATGCGGCTGTGGCTGATTTTGTGTGGTGGTGTTAAGGGTGCTTTAGCCTCGTTTTCGTTTTGTTCGACGGCCATTTTTTCTCTCTCTCGATTTTCGTTTTTCGGTTGTGTAAACTTTGTAATTTTGACTTAAATCGAGGTGTAACTTCACTGGCAGAGGTCCTGGGTGCCCCCCTTGCCATGGGTAAGCTTTTTATGTGTTTGTTGTGTGTATTTATTGTGTTTTTTATGTTTTTCGGGTCGCATGGGTTGCGTCCTTGTTTTCAGATCTTGTACGTCTTTTTAGGTGTTTGGTAGAGTCCTGTAGCCTCGTTTTCGTTTTTTTTTTCTTTTGCTTAGGGGATTCTCGGGTGTCTAAACTCTTTTATTTCAAGTGAAATTAAGGTGTAAGTTCAGTTTTTGAAGGTCCTGGCTGCCTTCCCTTGCTGTAGGTAACCTTTTTATGTATTTGTTGTGTGTATTTATTGTGTTTTTAATGTTTTCATGTGCGCGGGTTTCAGGCGGTAAGGTCGTATTTTTGCAAGGTCGTAATGGGTCGTAACGCGTCTCGTATTTTTGTGTCGTAAGTCCGTAAATTTTGTCCGTAAATTTTGCAAGCCCACAGCGTTAGCAACAACCCGCATGATCACAACTATTATATGTGATATATATATATATATATATATATATATACACACTAAATAATGTATGGATATTTGTATTTCTCCACAACAATACTAATCATTACATGCACATTGCTCAGGTTGAGGCTGCCATCACTACTAAGCTTGTGTATTAGGCCACATTCCTTGCTGTCTCAAACATCTCTCGCTATCTCTCATCTGTACAATCAGCAACAATAAAAACAATACTTTTGGTTGCCACCGCTCCCAATGATACATTATAAAATACTCTCTTTCAGATGCGACAGAAACATAATTTAATATCCTTTTAAATAGAGTGCATTCAATTGGAAACCTGGATAAATTCCACAAAAAGGGCCGGTGCAGTTTACTTTAGTCCACATTTTAGCAACAAGTGGCAGCTGTGGGTAAGCGCTACTACATTCTGCACTACCATAAGCAGCTTGTAAAAGATTGGGGGGTTCCTCTCTCCATAGATAGTGAGCTTTCCCTTTCACAATCATGCTGCCCTTTTGTGGTAAATATTGTCCACCACTGATCTAATGGCTTCCATATTGGGTGCCTACAGCATGCTTGCTTGGAGTGTAAGATGGGTGCTTTGTCGATTGCTTTTTTTTCTGTTCAGCACTGCACAGAGGTTTTTTGTCCAAATTGGAAAGGTATTTCACCCTTTATCACTTTACAACTGCCATTAACTTGTACATGCTCGGAAGCAGCAGCAACAAAGCGAACATCCTTCTTCCCATGCTATAACCCCACACACTCATGCACTTGTCAGTAAGGATGACAAGCATGTCATGATCTAGGCACATGCAGACTGCAAAAATAAAGTAATGTGTTTATGAGCAAGATGCTAATTTTGTTAGTTTGTGTCAAGAGGAGGGGCCAGCTGGACAGGCCAATGAATTAATTCCACCGCTTAGGTCAAGAACATGGACCAATGGGACTGACCAATGAATGGATACCACCGTTTAGGTCAAGAGGAGGTACCAGCTGGTCTGCCCAATGAATGGATCCCACCAGTTAGGACTTCTCCTCTGTTGGTTTCTGTGTATTGGTGCTAGGGTTTCCGTGGAAGGATCCTGCTTCAGGATCTGGGCATCTTAGTAAGTGACTCTGTCCTAAGTACTGAATAGGAAATGGTTTTAACTCTCACATTCTGACTGCCCTGTACCTCTGCTCACACCTGGATCCTGCAACAAGGTATTTTCACAGGACATCACCACCAGAGTCATCACCTTCCCTCCTATGGATATTTAATACTGTGAAATTAAAATGCCGGGAATAAAATTGTAAGGCTGGCAATGATGTTTTCCACACAATGTGAGGCTTTTTCTCCTCTGAGCACCTTCGGAAATCATCGCAAGCCCAGCGCTAATTGCCTTTGGCGCTCAACGTGTGGCTTGCAATGAGCGCCTTCGGTGCTCATTGCGAGCCTCTCCGCCCACGTGCTTCAACTTTCCTGCTTTGCAATGAACACCTTCGGCGCTCATTGCCAGCCTCTCCTGCTCCCAGTGCTCATCGCTAGCCTGCGATGAGCGCCTTCAACTCTCATCACGTGGCTTGCAATGAGCACCTCCAGTGCTCATTGCGAGCCTTTCCTCCCGCCTACTGTACGAGCCCATTGGTTCATTAACCTGCAAATTTTGTGCTTGGAAATTCCTTGTGTCTCTCAATCTCCCCCCTGTCCCTTCCCTGTCTCTTTCTCCTCTGTGTGTCTGCTGAATGTTTGCGTCTTACGTGCTGAATGCCGTTTGTTCTGTTTTCTAAGTCCCGCGTGCCTGGCTTTGCTCAGCCTCGTTTTCATCCTGTTTCAGATTTTTTTACGTTTTTCGTCTGCCATTTTTTTCCTTGCTTAGCCGATTTTTGATTGACGAAAAATGGCAAATATGGCTCAAAATCCCTTGCAACCTCACTTTCAGGCTTCCTGGCTCTCCCCCTGTGCTGTGTGTCAGTGTGTTTTTATTTATTTTTATTATTTTGCTTCTTTTTATAGTTCTTTCTTGTACTAAGTTTGGCCGTTAAATTAGCAAACTGCGTTCCTTGCAGTCATCGACAAAGTGCTACGTATTTTTTGGCAGCGGCCCACATGCCTCAACTGCTCGCCTCGTTTTGCGAGGCTTGCGGTGCAATGAGCGCCTTTGTCTTGCGTGCGTCAGTGGCTTGCCTCGCTTCGTGAGTCTCGCAATTGACTGCTTCGCGAGGGACGCAAAAGCGTGACCAACATCGCAGCTTTCCCAACATCACAAGATCCATAACTATATATATGACTAGCGAATTGCCCATCAAAAATGTTGGGGCAATAACATTTTAATGCTGTTAAAACTGTTTGCCATACAATGTGAGTGTCTGAGATTCTTAACCTTTATTTTATCTACAAATAAATAAAACATTTTGAATAAAACTTTTTATTTTTGTAACGTTCAACTTCTATTTCACCAACAGGTATAGAATATATATTGTTTTCAATATATATGGAATAACAATATAACAATGTCTGAAGTTTTCATGAATACATATTGTAAACCATAATATAAAAGTTTGTAACATGCAACTTGTTTTTTAAGCAATCTTGAATCATTTGTTTTTAACAATACTAACATTTTGAATTGATAGTTATCCATGAATAATAGAAGACTATGTAAACAATTACATGCTTTGTAACATTCAGGTAGGCAAACAATAAAACCCCCCATTGAAACTTGGCCAATTGTATCAAAGAGGGAACAAAATTAATTCCTTCCTAACCCCATTAACTGGTGATCAGATTACTCCCTGAATCAATACTCTGTATTTAATTATACAGTTCAATGTATTAACAAATGGTGAAACTTGTAGTAGCATAAATCCTTGACTATATACAATATACAATGAGCCAACTTTCCACAACTTTGAAAATACAATGTTAACATGTGAAATAGTAACATACAACAATAACATTAAACCTTCAAGTTAAAGAAAATGCCACCTAATTGTTTTGTGGGGCCAATCATGTAAAAATGTAACTTCTAACACTTTCCAATCTGTATAACCACTTTTAACTGTTGTTTTTCTTTTTTTTCACTTTTTCTTTTTTTATTCTTTTTGTATTTTGTGCAAATGGCACATTCGAGTTTCCTAAGTGAAATAGTGGTCCCCTATTTTTAGAGAGCTAACATTTTGTACTGGAAGTAAAACCAATGTTCTGTATGTTTTTTTGCCATTGTATAGAGTTTCTTATTGAAATAGTGGTCCTCTAAAATCAGTCTGAGTAAATTAAATGTTGTCGTCGAAATGAAACCCCTCATAGTACACAATGTCTTTGGTAAAAACACATCCATCTTCCAATCAATCACCCTGACTTGGGTTTTCTTCAACATGTACTTTAATTTCCTCTGGATTATTGCATCTTGAAAATGCAGCATATAGTTGACCATGTGCAAACAAAGGTTCCTTCAAAAAATACCCACAGACTTAAAAGTTTGTCATTGGGATATATTGATGGTCATGGCAAATGCCATGATAATGGTAAATGTTCTCCTTTGAAAGACAAAAGGCAAACCACTCTCACTTGGAGTCAAATCAATTCTCGGTATAAGAACTGGTTCACCTTTATGGGTACCACTCATAATTTCTGCATGTATAAAAGGATCCTTTAAATCCTTCACAATTAATCTGGTCCCATTACAAAGTCCTTTTTTTGGGATTCATATTTCTCAGTAGCATGACAATTGGCCCTTTTTTAAGTTGCAAAACATGTGGTGGCATTCCAGAGGGAGTTAAAGAATTAATAAATTCCATAGTAAAGTTTGCTTCACTATCTTTGTCATCAGCCAGAACAGAATCTGCACTGTAATATTTTTTTGGGGTGCATTGATTAATTTTAATATTTCATTGATTAGATTCAAGGCATCTATATTTTTGGATGTCAATATGACTTTGCTTGCAATGTCTGAATAATACTCGTTATTGATGGTATTGAGGAAGATTGTCGAAATTAGTGGTTCTTTTGAAATCATTTCTGGTGGAATTTGAACAGCATCATCAGGCAAATTATTTATTTTTGGCTGATTTCCTTCTCCAATCTGAATGAGTCAATCATTGAATTGATTTTGGCCTTCAGATCGCATATTTATTTCTAATTTAAGGTGTGTAAATATTTTTCACAGCTTACTTCTTTTTATACACATTTTGGCAATGTCAGTCCGATTGCCATGTGGCACCACAGGTCATGTTTGCCTAAAATCTCTTCCTAACAACATCACCTTTCCACCAAATAGCAAATCATTAGCCATAACTTATTTTAATAATTGATCAATACATTGCAAGACATGACATGACATCATAGTTGCCTCATCGTTTATAATTAATTTACTCTTGTGAAATGTTTTTGCTTGTAATGAATTAATTCGAATATCCGACACTGATGTTTTAAGAATGGGAACTGGCAGTTTAAATCCACTATGCACAGTTCTACCACCTTCTAACAAAAGTGCTGCAATTCCAGTGGTTGCAAATGGCAGTGCTATTTGACCCTATGCTCAAATGCAACTCATCAACAAATTATATAGGTACGTTTTTCCTGATCCACCAGGGCCTTCCAGATAGAAATAACGTTCTTTGAGCATGTCATCTTCTATTGCATTTGTGATGGCGTTAAATGCTTCCAATTGCAATGCATTTAAAGTTCCAATTTTTTCTTGTGTTATTTGGTATTCAAAGTCAGTGTCATACTCATCAAAGTTAATTTCATCTAGAATTCCTGGATCAGGCAGATTAAAATTGACACAATTTAATCCATGACAAAGAAAGATTTCCTGTATTTCCATTAATGCTTTCAATAGCGCAATGGTCTCATTGTAACGTTTCAAGAAATCTTCACACATATGTAATTTAAATGTTTCCCACAAAGTTAATGCATCAGGTACATTGCAAAAGATGCAAATAAAAGCAAATTGTTCTCTCATTTGCTTTGGGATTTGAAATAGTGCTGCTTCCTTGAGACATCTCTCCCATTCTGTATCATCTGCCAGAAAGTTATGATGTCTTGCAGCTAACTGGAAAAGTATCATAAACCATGTCATTGACTGTGCGTAAATGTTCACAACTTTTTGCACCGGGAACATGTAAAAGAAGTAATCTTACACTGAAACATTCAATGTCTCGTGGACTGACGGCATAAATTCTTGGGACAATTTTATAATTACCGTATATACTCGACCCCCCTCCTCAACCCCTCCTCCTCATCCTCAACCTCCCTCCTCATCCTCAACCTCCCTCCTCAACTCCCCCATCCTCAACCCCTTCCTCAACCCCCCCATCCTCAACCCCCTCCTCAAGCCCCCCATCCTCATCCTCCCTCCTCAACCCCCCATTCTCATCCTCAACCCCCTCCTCAACCTCCTCAACCCCAACCCCCCTCAACCCCAACCCCCTCCTCAACCCCCCATCCTCAACCTCTCTCCTCAACCCCCCATCCTCAACCCCCCTCCTCAACCCCTCCTCCTCAACCTCTCTCCTCATCCTCAACCTCTCTCCTCATCCTCAACCTCCATCCTCATCCTCAACCTCCCTCCTCATCCTCCCTTCTCATCCTCAACCTCCCTCCTCAACCCCCCATCCTCAAGCCCCCATACTCATCCTCCCTCCTCAACCCTCCTCCTCAACCTCAACCCCCCTCCTCAACCCCTCCTTCTCATCCTCAACCTCCCTCCTCAACCCCCCCATCCTCAACCCCTTCCTCAACCCCCCCATCCTGAACCCCCTCCTCAAGCCCCCCATCCTCATCCTCCGTCCTCAACCCCCCATCCTCATCCTCAACCCCCTCCTCAACCTCAACCCCCCCCTCAACCCCAACCCCCTCAACCCCAACCCCCCTCCTCAACCTCCCTCCTCAACCCCCCATCCTCAACCCCCCATCCTCATCCTCTCTCCACCAACCCCCAATCCTCAACCCCCCTCCTCAATCCCTCCTCCTCATCCTCAACCTCCCTCCTCATCCTCAACCCTCCTCAACCTCAACCCCCCTCAACCCCAACCCCCCCTCCTAAAGCCCCCATACTCATCCTCCCTCCTCAACCCTCCTCCTCAACCTCAACCCCCCTCCTCAACCCCTCCTCCTCATCCTCAACCTCCCTCCTCATCCTCAACCTCCCTCCTCAACCCCCCCATCCTCAACCCCTTCCTCAACCCCCCCATCCTGAACCCCTCCTCAAGCCCCCCATCCTCATCCTCCGTCCTCAACCCCCCATCCTCATCCTCAACCTCCTCCTCAACCTCAACCCCCCCTCAACCCCAACCCCCCCTCCTCAACCTCCCTCCTCAACCCCCCATCCTCAACCCCCCATCCTCATCCTCTCTCCACCAACCCCCCATCCTCAACCCCCCTCCTCAACCCCTCCTCCTCATCCTCAAACTCCCTCCTCATCCTCCCTCCTCACCCTCAACCCTCCTCAACCTCAACCCTCCTCAACCTCAACCCCCCATCCTCAACCTCTTTCCTCAACCCCCCATCCTCAACCCCCCTCCTCAACCCCTCCTCCTCAACTTCCCTCCTCAACCTCCATCCTCATCCTCAACCTCCCTCCTCATCCTCCCTTCCCATCCTCAACCTCCCTCCTCAACCCCCATCCACAACCCCCTCCTCAACCTTCCTCCTCAACCCCCCATCCTCAACCTCCCTCCTCAACCTCAACCCCCCTCCTCAACCTCAACCCCCCTCAACCCCAACCCACCTCCTCAACCTCAACCCCAACCCACCTCCTCAACCCCCCTCAATCCCCCTCAACCCCAACCCCCCTGCTCAACCCCCCTCCTCAACCTAAACCCCCCTCAACCCCCCTCCTCCACCTAAACCCCACTAAATACCTCCCCCCTCTCCCCTCACTTACCTGCTTGTGCTCCGGCCTCCGCTCCTTGACCCGGAGGTATTTAGGGGCTTTAGTTGGAGGAGGGGGGTTGAGGGGGGTTTAGGTTGAGATGGGGGGAAGGAAAGAGACACGGGGGTTAGAGAGACACACGGGGGTTAGAGAGACACATGGAAGGGTTAGAGAGACACATGGGGGGTCAGAGAGACACACGGGGGGGTTAGAGAGACACACGGGGGGGGTTAGAGAGACACACGGGGGGGTTAGAGAGACACACGGGGGGTTAGAGAGACACACGGGGGGGTTAGAGAGACACACGGGGGGGTAGAGAGACACACAGGGGGTTAGAGAGACACACGGGGGGTTAGAGAGAGACACACGGGGGGGTTAGAGAGACATGGGGGGGGGGGGTTAGAGAGACATGGGGGGAGAGTGACTCAATTATAAGCCGAGGGGGCCCTTTTTTGCCTTTTGCCTTTTTGCTGAAAAACTCGGCTTATACTCGAGTATATACGGTATGTTTTTCTTGTTGTCTCCATTCACCATTTACGAATACATAGTGATTTGGAATGTCAATGTATAAAAATTGTCTGGCTTGAGTGTCCTGACAATTTAATTGAAACCAAGCAGTAAGCCTTATTGCTCTATGTTCACTTTGTGCTAAAGCATTTCTTTAATTGCCTGCAGTGAAGCAAACAAATTGACTTTGTGGCAAATGGACGGCTAATTGATACACAGCATGTGACCGATCATGCATCTCAAATTTGAGAAGACACCACATTGCTTCTGGAGCACTTGCATAGCGAGCATCTAAATAAGATGAAAGTTCGTTATGTAAAATTGGATTTTCTTTTTCATTTTGTGCACCTTGCACAACAACAGTTGCTGCATCATATCCTTTATATATATATTTATACACATATGTGATGAATTTGATAGAAGTGCAAGCTTCCACATTGATATTGTTATGGATTAGGATCAGTACAAAATGCATAAATGTATTCGTACACCTACTTATATATCTTATCTTTGCAGTATTATCGTATAACCAAGTTTTACTAATAAAGGCTGAATCATTGGGAGACTCTAAAATGGAGGATTTGACACTCCCCTTTCTCACAAGATGGAGGCAGCACTATTTCCGGTCTGTTAAGGATGACGGGTCTTAACACACACACAGAACACGAGGAGGAGAAACACCATCTTGTCTTTGTCTTCAACTTCTTACCAATGAGAGTAAGACCCATCCTCTTGTGGGATGGGTCTTGGAGACTCCTTAATGTTTTAACCCAATGTCTGACCGGGGTCTCGTAAAAGCAGACATCTCAGAACCAATGAATTACCGAATAAACTTGATGTTTTGCTTAATGTAACTTTTTATCTGATTACTAAAAAACTATATAAATGATGGCTGACTTAATAAAGGCAGTACAGAGAAAGCTTATACCAGAACTTTGTGTTGGTGTATTATTTCTCTAAAGTGTGCACACTATATAGGTACTGATAATTTGGCCAGGGACAGATATTTCTGGTAAATACTTTGATATTTACTCTTACAATATGTGCATTGTACTTCATCAGCAAATGTGGATTGTATGGAACCACATATCTATTATCGACCTTTTGGCCACAGATAATAGCTGTTTGTTCTTCTCTTCTTTTATACAAAGGGTATCCATCACAATTAGCATAAGTCTGCATTTGAAATTGTTTTGGAAACTCTTTTATGCATTTTTTATTTTCCATACATGGTGAATTTGGATTGATATCTCCAGATGGACCATGTATCATTCTATGAGTTACAATCTCATAACGTTTGGAATGTTTCTCTGGATGTGGCAGTTCAGCAGTAATTACTGAATCCACTCTGTCTGCCGTATTCAATTTATCTTTTTCTTGCAAGATTAAAAGTATATGTGCATGTGGCAAACCTCTTTTTTGAAATTCAATCTTATAAACAAAAGCCACACATTTTCCAAATAAGTCTGCTTTAGTTATATCATGAATTAATTAATTTAGTTTTATTTTGAATACTCTTGCCACCAAATCTGGTCGGTCAGAAGTAGTTTGTCCAAGCATTACATTTTCTTTGATCTCTGGCCATTGTGGATTACATGTAAATGTAATGAATAAATCTGGTTTGCCAAATTTAGTGACAATAGCCATGGCATCATTTTATCTTTCTAGCATATTGCGAGGAGATCCTTGGAAAGAGGATTGCAAAATAATTGCTGCCAATTTAGCGACACAATCCATCAATCCACAATATTGTTCTACTCAAAGCTTGTTTTGTTGAAATTTGACAAACTTTAGATTATTTGCTTCAACTTGTAGATAGGAATCAATAATCCATTGTTGTGTGAGTTTGCCCCCACATAAAATAGGATTAAAATAATCCCGAACAGCAGTTTATGCCACTTTATATTCCAGCATGGAAATATTGTTTCTAACACGAACTTTACTATTTGCAACTGTAATTTTGGTTGCCATCCTGGCTCCCCATTTGGAAAGAAAATGGGATATGTCATTGGATCCAAATTACTACTTAAAATATTTATGTTTATAAAAGGTTGTTCTTGATTGCGGGGATATATTCTAATATCCCGCTCAAATGGTGGTTCCCCATCATCATTTTTAAATACCATGGCAACCTCATTTGCTGTTTGTAAATTATACCGTCTTTGAACAGTATGGCGATCTCTTTTGTGA